>CAUYON010208194.1:0-35444 GCA_963573935.1 Arctocebus calabarensis
ATTGGTGCAATCATAGGGCAGAATGTACGTCATATACAATCAGAAATAGTTTGATCGTACTGTTAGAGATAGCCCTTATGGCATTTTCCCGCGCCCTATATAAAGACAGTGATACTCTACATTTAATAAATTTCACCAGTACCCTGCTAAGATGCACTGTAGGTGTGATCCCAGTAATTGCCCACCCCTCCCTTTACCTTTTCCCTATATTCTTTTGCTATAATTGGGTTTTAGCCTTCATATGAAAGCTATAAATTAGCTTCATATTAGGGCTGAGTACATCGGATACTTTTTCTTCCATTCTTGAGATACTTTGCTAAGAAGAATATGTTATTCTTCTTAACTTTATATTTTTAATGAATTTGCTCGATTTAAAATTATTACCACATATAATTATGAGATATACAGTAATGTTACATTTATAGTGTGTGGAATGAATACACATTAATGCTATATTTATAGTGTGTGGAATGAATAAATGAAGCCAATTACAATAACCATCATCTTAAATACTTGTTATTTATTTCTCCTACCTGTAACTACTACCTTTTGACCAATAGCTCCCCATTATCTTCATTCCCCAGCTTCTAGTAACCACTATTTTTCTTTCTGATTGTTTTAGATTCCACATGTAAGTAAGAAATGCGGTCTTTTCCTTCTACACCTGGTTTATTGCACTTATCATAATGTCCTCAAGGTTTATCCATGTAATTGAAAGTAAGAAAATGTCCTTTTTAAAGACTGAATTGTATTTCACTATATATATTTCTGTATCCATTCATCCATTGTTAAACGTATGAACTGATTCCGTATGTTGGCTGCTGTGAATAATTCTTCAACAAACATAAAAGTATATATAATTCTTTGTCGAACAGATGTCATTATTTTAGAATATATGCTCAGAAATGAGATTGCTGGATCATATATATAATATTCTATTCTAATTTTTTGATGCCCTCAACACAGTTGTCCACAATGGCTATACTAATTTACATCCCCACAAGAGTATACCAGGCAGGGTTATTTTTTCTCCACATCCTCATCAACAAGTGTATCCAGTTTCCACAATGCCCTTTATGACAGAGACTGCTTTTTTTTTTTTTTCACCTTGTATGTTTTTGGCCTCCTTGTCAAAAATCAGATCATTTGGGGGCTCTCTCTTCTGTTTTCACTGGATGTATTTAGGTATATGAAAATTCCATGATGTTTTAATTACTAAAGCTTTGGAGCATAATTTGATGTCAGAGTGATGCCTTCAATTTTGTTCTTTTTTTCTCAAGATCACCTTTGGTATTCCGTTTTTTGTGGTTTGTTATGAATTTTGAATTTTTTTTGTATTACTTTGAAAAACTACATTGGAATTTTGATGTGGATTACATTAAATTTGTAGATTTATTTTGGTACTATGACCATCTTGACGATATCAATTCTTATAATCCATGAACATGGAATATCTTTCCACTGATTTGTCTTCTTCAACATTTTTCATTAATGTCTTATAATTTTCTGTGCACAAAGCTTTGCCATCCTTGGTTAAATATAGTCTCTCTGTGTGTAAGAGAGAGACAGACAGCATATTATTGCAAATTAAATTATTTTCCTGACTTCTTTTTTGGACAGTACATTATTAGTATGTAAAAATATTTCTGATTCTGTGTATTGGTCTAGTATTCTTCATTTTACTGTTTATTAGTTCTAACTAATTAGTTTATACCACGTCATAAACAAATGACAACAATTTCACTTCTTTCTTTTCTATTTGAATGTCTTTTCTTACCTTCTCTTGCCTTATTATTCTGGCAAGAAACTTCAGGACTATATGAGATAGAAAGTAGTGAAAGCAGACACTCTGTACTTTTTTCCTACAGAAAAATATTTCAACTCTTCTCCATTGATTATGATTTTAGCTACAAACTTGTCATATATGACCTATATTTTAGATGTGTTCCTTATGACCTATATTGTGTTCATATATGACCTATATTTGAGATGTGTTCCTTTTATACCTAATTTGTTAAGCTTTCTTATTATAAAAAGATGGTGAACTTTGTCAACCACTTTTTATGCATCCAAAGGAATAATCATAGGACTTTTATCTTTCATTCTGTTAATGCAGTATTTCATATTTTAGATTTCCACTTTATTGGACTATCCTTGCATTCCTAGGGTAAATCTTCTTAATTATGATGAAGGACCCTTTTACCATGCTGTTCTATTCAGTATACTTCTATTTTGCTGAGGATTTTTGCATTTATATTTATAAAACTTACTGTCCTGCAATTTCCTTTTCTTGTAATGTTCTTATCTGGCTTTGGTATCAAGATAATGCTGGCTCATACAAAGAGTTCAGAAGTTCAATTCCCTTCTCTTCAATTGTTGGAAGAATTTGAGAAAACCTAATATCAGCCCTTATTTAAATGTTTAGTTGAACTCTTCCATGAAGCATTTAGGGCCTGGGCTTTAATGGGAGATGTTTTATTATAGACAAAATCTCTTTATTAATAATTGGTCTGCTGAGATTTTCTATTTCTTCTAGATTCATTGTTGACAGGTTATATGTGCATTTATGAATTTAGCCATTTATTTTACATTACCCAATTTGTTGGCATGTAATACTTCACAGAAATCTTTTATGAATCTTTGTGTTGATAGAATTTTATTTGAGTCTGCTCTATTTTTTTTTCTTTTTCTAACTTGAGGCTTAGTTTGTCCTTATTAAATTTGTTCCTTGAGATGTAGCATTAGGTTTCTCATTTGAGATTTTTCTTCTTTATAAGTGTACCACATACTGCCATAAGTACCTTCCTTATAATTGCTTTGGCACATTCAGTAAGTTTGGTACGTTGCGTTTTCATTTTAATTTTTTTTAACTTGTCTCAAAATATTTTTTAATTTCTCCTTTGATCCATTGGTTGTTTAGTAGCATGTTGATTTCCAGATATTTGTGAATTTCCCAACATTTCTTTTATTATTAACTTTTGGTTTCATATCATTGTGATGAAAGTGGTATTTAACATGAGTTCAAGCCTTTTCAATTTGTTAAGACTTCTTTAGCTTAAAATACATGCATAATCTATCCTCAGAGAAAGTTTTGTATGAACTTGAGAAGAATGTGTATTCTGTTGCTGTTGAATAGAATGTTTTAGAAATGTCTGTTAGGGCCCTTTGGTCTAAGATCTCTTTCAAGCCCAATGTTCCTTTATTGATTGTTTTTTTTAATGATCTGTACATTATGAAAATTAGCACTTTCATCTATCTTTTAAATTTGTCAATCTTCTTATCTGAACTTCTTCATAATAGTATCTAATTTGTGAATTTAATGAACAGATTAATTAAGAATGTAGATCTCAGAATGTTAAGAAATATAAAAAACAGCAATAACTCAAATGTCAATTATTAGAAATGATAAGATATATAAGAACTCAAAAAATTTAAAAAAGAAGTTTTTTAAAAAAAGAGATTTAAAGACATACATTTTTATGTCTAAGAAATAAACAGAGAAACTGATTTAAGCAATAGAACTGTTTTAAATAGATTTTTTAAATACAACAATTTCTGAAATAAAAATCTTACAAAGTTTTATGACTATGTTTTCCTTACTTGAGACACTATATTTTAAGTTTTGCCCTAATATTCTGTAAAGCCATTATCATCTAGTGAGCTAGCAAAAAACCATTCTTCTCAAATAAAAGGTGGCCTTTGCAAAATATACTTAACAAAGTACTTTAGTCACTGCTTTAATTTTCTTTCCTTACTATGTATGGGCAAAGGTTTCTTGGAGTATACTTGGTGCCTTGATGTTTCTTAGTGATGAACACTAAGAGTCTGTTTCCTTTGTTTGCTTCACATTCAATGGAAATATATATATATATGCAGAATATAATATATGAATATACATACGTACATATATATGGAATGTATACATACATACATGGATCTGTGGAAATAGCATAGGTGCATCACGTTTTACAATTTTATCTTAACAGCTATTAAAATAGTTTGCACCAAGAAAGTTGCATTTACTTTGCTATATGTGGAATTAATTTATATGTTTAAATGCTATATGTGGAATTAATTCATTTAAATTTATACTAACCCATAGTGTGATTAAATGATTTGTTGATGTTCTTCAATTACAAACTGTTAAGACTAGGATTTGAATTTAAGAAGTCTGGTGTTAGAGTTTATGGTATAAATAAATAAAGAACACTTTTTAATTCTTACACAATTTTCCTAATTTGCCTCAATAAATAGGGAAAATAGAATATAAATGTCTGTATCTAAAACAGAACCATCTCACTAAAGTTCAAGAAATGAAGTATGTCTAATGTTGCTTCAGAGGCAATTAAAAGACTCCCAAGCAAATGATATAGAAATTAAAATGACATTACAACTTTATTTATGTCTTTTAGAAAAAAATATTTTTAAACTGGGTGCTGATTAAACATAATTATTTAACACCACTTTATCCTGAAAAGTTACTATAATACAATAACGGATTAGCACAATAAAAATCTACAAGGTACAAGGAGAGAGAAGAAAACAGCAGAAAGAGAGGTCAACACAGAGTCAGGAGCTAGGAAACATGAAATCGTGGTAACTGAGTTAGGAGGGATAAAAGAGCTGAAAGCCAAACCAATAGGTAAACCAGTTCAGACAACAGCACCTGACAAGGACTCAGAACTTGGGATGCTAGTACCCATCAAAGTGGAAATGTAGTTGGAGTGAAACAGAGGAGAGAGGAGTACTTTTTGAAAACCTGTCCTCTAATTCATTCCCCAGCTCATACTTGCATATCTGGATGTTTGGCTCAATATTCTGGACACAGAAATTAATATTTACTCCCTTGCAATGCTAGATCAGAGAAAATCTGGTCTTGTGACACCAGATGTAGCTGCTGGAAAAGGTATCATAAATTTTTCACACTAAAATTAAGGAAATTAAGTGATGTGAATAGCGGCATCTCAGCTCTCGTCTCCTACTTGGCTGTAAACATGTCAGCAAACTCAGAGTATGTGTTTGTATGCCGGAATCTAAGCTCTCCTTGGGGACCTGATCCAAGACAAAATCCTTCTATAAGGATACTTTCTGACCCTTATTCACAAGCATCTGACCCTTATATCACAAAGCACCCAAGCATTGCTATGAGACTTCTATAGTGCCCTTCTAATTGCTCTAAAATTATCCCCAATTTTAGGAAAGTCATTAATAAAAAAGATAGGAAAGTATATTTTAAAAATGGACAAAGGGAATAAGAAAATTCAGGGGCAACACAGGGAGAACAACTAAAGAAAGTTGTTAATCAATGGTAATGTCACCATCAAAGTAACATGATAAAATATTGCAAGGCTGAACTAAGAAAATGTGGTATAAATGGTACACAGAGAAAAACCACCAAAACAAAAAATGTCATATATTTGTTGGAAAACAAAGTGAAGAAATGGTATTATAGATAAGAAAAATCAAAAATACAAAATGTATTTTTGTACATAGGTGTAGTAGTGAGGAGAAAAGATAATGGAGTTAGAGAACCAATTCAATTAGAATTGAAATGAGAAAACATTAGTTGCATTCACAAGTATCTTTCTAACTTCTTAGTAAACATGCATTTTTCAGAAATTTTAAAAACATATTAGCAAAAATGATAAATACATCATTACATGGGCTTAAAACTATTTCTATATTTTCTGTGTTCATTGTCATTTGTTTTATTTTATATATTACAGGCTGTCAGTACTATAATCATTGAGCTAAAAATATCAAAAAGATCTTCAAAGATTCATACATGGTAAACTTTCTGCTATATTGCAGTCCAAGAAAATCTTACTGTGGACCTAAGTATAACCTGCTATTCTCATGTTGACTATCTTTACTTCCTTGTAACTATATTGGTTCATTAGGGCTGCCATAACAAAGTAAAAGCATCCATAAGAGACATTGTGGGTTCCATTGCAGACTGTCACAATAAAGTGAGTTTCACAATTAAGTGAGTTACATGACTTTTTTGGTTTTCTAGGGCATATAAATGATATGTTAACACGGTAATATTGCCTATTAAGTGTGAAATAGTATTATATATTCATATATATTGACTTTCTTTAAAAATATTTTATTCTTAAAAAATGTTAGCTATTAGCTGAGTCCTAATTGAATAGCATTATTTTTGGTGGTGGAGGATCTGGTCTCAGCGTTGAAGGCTGCTGATTGATCAGGGAAGTGCTTGCTGAAAGTGAAGTTTTCTTCTGCAGCTTCTTCAATTCTCTCTCAGCCTTCGTAGAATTGAAAAGAGGGTTTTAATCTGGATTGGGCTTTTGTTTAAGGGTATGTCATGGCTGGTTTGATCTTCTACCTAGAGCACTAAAACTTTCTCCATAACAGCAATAAATACGTTTTGCTTTCTTTTTTTTTTATCATTCGTGTGTTCATTAGAGCATTACTTTTAATTTCCTTCAATAACTTTTCCTTTGAATTCATAACTTGGCTAACTGCTTGGCACAAGAGAGCCAGCTTTGGACCTATCTTGACTTCTATTGTGGCCCCTCCTCACTAATTGTGATCATTTCTAGCTTGTGATTTAAAGTTAAAAACATATCACTCTTACTTTCACTTGAACAGTTAAGAGGTCATTATTGGGTTCCCAATTGGCCAAATTTCAATATTATTGTTTCTTTGGGAATAGAAAGCACCCAAGTGGACAGAGAGAGCAGGGGACCTGCCGGGTGGCGGAGCAGTAACCACACACATGGTTATCGGTCAATCGATCAAATTAACCATCTTACATAGGTTAGCCCTAAGTTCTTGGAGTCCTTGACCCTTAATAAAGGTCACAAATCACCCTAATAGAAATAATAGTAATGAAAACATTTGAAATGGTAAGGGAATTATCATAATGTGACACAGAGACATGAAGTGAGCATCGGCACCAACAGACTTATTCCAATTGCAAGGCTGCCACAAACCCTCAATTTGTAATCAACAAAATATCTATACAGCACACTAATACAAAATATGCTTATACAAGAATCAAGGTGGTTTGAACAACAAAACCTGATTGTTTCACAGTTCCGCAAGCTGAAAGTCTGGTCACCATTTGTCTTCACTTGTTCTATTAGTAAAGGTTTCATTTGCCATCACAAGCATTTTGCACATCACCTTCTAATGTATTCCTAGGAATTTTATGTATTTTATGTACCAGGAATGGATTTATAATTGTTTTACAGGAAAATATTAATTTTTACATAATGTCTGATAGCTTCTTTACTATGGCTTCTTATTAATTATAAACATAATAATAAAATAATTTCTAGTATTATGAAATATTAACTCTGGGCTGTAAATTTCCTCATATTTAAAAATTTTATACTATTTTAAAATAATAAAGTAATAATAGCTATTTTTCTTTGTTCCTATTGTGTATTAGGAATTATGATTAGTATGAAAAGTGTGTACTAATAGCATATTACTTTCATAGAAGAGGAAAATGAAGCTCAACAAAGTTAAATAATTTACTCGAAGTGCTAATTCTATTTATTTTGTTTTGGAGCTAGAATTTTAACTGAAGGTGATTGACCCAACTCTACCCAGATGTCACACTTTTTATGAAGAATTTTCAGGGGTTTTAAGTTTTATTTAATTTTACCAAGATTTCCAAAGAGTTCTTAAAATAAGCATGGCACCAATAATGCTTGTTTTTTTGAATTCAGCATTGATGCCAAACATCAAAATTAGGTTTATTTCAAATATTTTATATTAATTCAGCTTTTAATTTTCTACTTTTTTACACCAAAAACTATCTTGAGATACATAAAAATCATGATTTAGTGTTAGTTTTTAAGGCCTCAGATTCCCACCTGGCAATCCTACCTGTGGAGGTCTTAATTTTTTTTTGCCTTTGGAGTAGGTAGCATTCATTTTGTGTGATTGTGGGAATTAAAATTCTCAACAAAATGTGTGCACACTTCATACATCTGTGAAAGCCAGAGGTTAAGATGGGAGCAAATTTTTGCCCAAGAACAGATGGTCCAAGAAGAGTATGTTCCCCCAACACCTCACCTGCTTTTCCAGCAGGTTACATGAGCTTATTGTACACACACCTCCCATTTCTAGTTCTCCTTAGTTTGAAAGTCATGTGAAACTTTATATCTCCCCACAATCATGGCCATTTTATTTTCTACCTGGGAGGTTTCACCCTCTGCAATCATTAATAAAAAGACAGGGACTCCTAGCTGGTAATGTACATAAACAGCTTTTCGAACATGACCTAGTCAAGGGTAGAGTTGGTACTTCTTGTAAGAAATCTGTACATTTCTACAAAAAATGTCAAATGGATGGCTCTGGTGAAGACTGACTCTTATTATGAAACTTCCTACTAAGCCTGGTCTGCATAGTGTGGCTAAATGTTAAGGAAGTATTGGGTTGTCCTTGATAATAATTCTCATACTTTTTCTTATCAGACAAACATGGGGAAAAATGTTAGTAATGAAGAATTCAGTCAAGGAAGGTATAAGTTGTAAGAAGCAATGATTATAATTAGCAAAACGTGTATTCTACATAAGTCTATATAATTCTTGATTACTTAATGTGCTTTATGTTTTCCTTTTGAAAACCAGACTTATAATATGAAAAAATATATCTGGAAATCAATTGCAGTTGATTGTACAAGTCTTAGGAAGTAAAGGGCATTATGGGTAAAAGGAAATTTCATGTTCCCATGTGTATGTGATGATTCAATAGGTTACAAAGACATTAATTCTCAATAATACTATTTATTAATATTAATAATTATAATTTCAGCTTGGAATTTTAAGGTGATTAGACTGTCCTCTGTTTTTGTTTGTATAAATAATACAAATCTCTCCCTTAATACAATGAATAGCTGTATTTGGTATTCATAGACATCAAGTATTTTTCCTGGTTTCCTAGCCACCTATGACACAATTGCTCTTACTAATAAATTATCAATCCGTCTGTAGTTCTGCATTCTGAAGAGTTCTGGGAATGCTGACCCACTGAACAGCCTCATAGCCCTTCATTCACCAAGGAACCACTACTTTAATATAGAACACAGCAGATCTGAGGCAGAGTCATCAGGGAAAAGTGACAAGATAGACATCCGAAAGAATTTAAGATGAAATGTTGGCCATTTGTCCTGCAAGAGAATTTACTTCTTAACTCTTACAATTTGGCTCAAACCTCTCATCATGTTTATTCTTTTTCTTCACAAAACTTTCATCTCCCATTTATTTATTCTCTTGTTCTACTTCCTCGAATTTTCATCATTGCCAGTATTTATTATGTACAGCAATTGATCTGTGACGTTCTATCCTGAAGTGGACCAGATGAAAATATTTCATAAAGATTCTATATGCTAAAATAAAGACAGCTTAGTTGCCTAAAAAATAATGTTTTCTATTGGTTACAGAACTCAATTTTATTTTTAAACATTTATATTGGAAGAACTTTTTAAGGGAAATTCTAATATAAAAAGGATGCAGATTATGAAATCATTATAGGAGAAACAACAGTCTATTTAAAAAGTAAAATATATGAAAAATACTGCCTGGGAAACAAGCAAAAAAAATTGGCAAGTTTAATATCACATACGCTTAAGGGAAAAATATGAATTAAAGAAACAATTATATTTTATATTTAAATCTATACATACAAATACAAATTTATGAGCTTTATCTATTTTAATTTGAAAATTATAAATTACTGATAGATGTAGAGTTACCTTAAGAAAATGTCAATCCATATTGAGACCCTATCTCAGAATTTGACAAATTAATTAGAATAAATTAATAAAGAAGGATAAAGAAAAAATACACGTTAATTGAATGAAATACCATCATAGAGCTGTGAAATAGCTATGATATTTACCATAGCATAAAAATATTTAAATACTTTTTACCTATCATTATATGTTTTTCTTAATATATACATAGTCTACAGAAGACTAAACCATTGTTCACCTCAGCATTGCTTAAATATTCTATATTTGTAATGTGGATTGTTATAATAATTTATAGAATAAGTTGTCTGACCAACAATAGCATGTCAGAGTTAAAGTAGAAATAATGGGAGGAGGGAGATAAGGATATAAAAAATAAAAGTTAAAAATATTTTATACACAAATCATATTTTATGTATTGTATCTGCTGGTTTCAGAAGTACACAGCAACTTTGGTTTAGAACCAAAGGTATTTATATGCAAATTAACCTACCATAGCTGAACATGTACTTCACTAACTTTTGCTGCACATTTAGATATGGGACTGTGTCTTTCCTACTTTTGGACAAGAATCTACACGTTACTGAAAAGATTTAGTTCAGAAATTTGTGTTAATGTGGTCTTTGTGGCTTGACCTGCTATGTTCTATCCTGTAGGTAGTCACAAAAAGATCCATTAAATAATGACAGGTGTTCTGAAGTCTTTCTGCTGTCCCATCTGCTTCTGGGAGCTGCTCTACTTAAAGTCCTATTTTTATGTTATCTAGTTGACAGCACCAATTTGCTAGATGATGGATTTATAAACATTTACCTGTCAGAGTCCTTAGCAAAAAATCAAAAGAAATATCATGTTACTTACCATTAAATGCCAATTTTTCACAATATCAGTTGGCATGTGCTCTAACATGAGTGGCCAGTGAAATATGTATGTAAATAAGTACATGCAAATTGCTTTATCATGTATTTACATAAATATTCCCAGGAAGATTAAATTATCTGACCACTTGTTTAAAGAGTTCTGTGCCTCATTTTAGTCTGTCCAAATGTGTGAGAACAGATAAAATTACTAAGCAAATGTCTATATAAACAAAGAATTTTGTAGACTTGATGGGAAAAGCACAATGTATGTCAAAAAGTCCATCATACTCTAAAGTACATTGGGACTTTAGGTAAAAAAGTACAAACTGATAATATAGCAGTAATGAGTAGTCTTCTTATACAGAATTATCATTCTTAATTTCTAAGAGCATAAAAGACTCACACCTGCACACAAAGTCCACCTAAAAATTTTAACACAAAATATGGTCATCTTGACCACATAATGCTAAGTTTTGTTTTTTTGTTTTCTACGGAAGGAAAAACATGCAAGCCTTAGAGGACCACAATAGTAATTCTATCATAAATTTATTAAGGTGTCACATTCTTAAATAACATTCTCTAAATCATTCAACCAGCTTGTTTTGGGCAGACAATAGTTTGCCTCTATCTCTATGTAATGAAGCATAAGTCTCAACTTTATCAATGATTTTCCACATAGATTTCAGTGAATATAATTTATTTGTCCAAAAATACAAAAGATAGATTCTAAAAAGTTAGATAGCAATCTATTTTTGGTGGTTATATTGACAATATGCTGATTAAACTCTAGAATTCTTAAGAAGGTTGAATTACCTGAGTGACTATAATAATCTCCATTGTATGTGGAAAATAACTGTTCATTATCATATGGCATATGTAAATATATTCTATGAACCCTGTCTTGACTATTACTAACTGTATTGGTTAGGT
This sequence comes from Arctocebus calabarensis, assembly GCA_963573935.1. Classification (NCBI taxonomy): domain Eukaryota; kingdom Metazoa; phylum Chordata; class Mammalia; order Primates; family Lorisidae; genus Arctocebus; species Arctocebus calabarensis. The sequence goes on from CAUYON010208194.1 coordinate 11,518, forward strand.
AAGTATATATGAACAAACCGAAAACTCAAGTCTTTCTTTTAAAATATAAAGAAAGGACTTTGTTCTAGAAAAATATACTAGACTACAATGTTTTTCAAACTGAGTTTTTTGTCAACTTCACAAGTTATGTTATTTGACAGGTAGTCAATTAATCCCATACTAGTGAGTTTGAAAGGTAAAATAAAATAAGACTGGATAAGCAAGGGACAGATAGAATAAAGAACGGGTGACAAAGAAGACTAACATAGGATAGCAAGTTACTTGTTCAACTATTTCTGTTAAAAAATAATATGTTGCACTTATTTTCATTGTTTCTTGAGGCAGAAAATTAATTTATCTGAGAATCTATCATTATTGATGTAAATACTTAATTTTATAACTACTTTCGTACTTAATGATTACAAAATAGAAGCTTTCCTCTTAAGAAAGAAGGCAAGATTATCACTGCTTACCGGATATCATAGCTAATGGAAGAGTGTTCATATAGCTTTTCCTTAGTGAGTCAGCCAGCATAGAAAAGAGGACATTTCTCTTTTTCTTCTATTTCATATAATGAAAGATATAGAAAAGAAATAAAATGGATATATATTTGGAAGGAAGAAATAACATTTTTGTTTGTATGCAGATGATATGATTATTTAGACTATCACAAAGAATTAACATACAAAATCATAGAACTAACAAGTAATTATAAAAATGTCTCAGGATACAATGTTGATATAATAAAGTCAAAAGATATCTCATATACAAATTATAAACAAGAGGAATTTAAATTAAAAGTATAACATAATTTGCACGAGCATCAGATTGTTTTAGATATTTAGATATTAATCTAATAAAATATGTACAGGATTTACATGAGTAATTACATAAAATTGATACAGAAATCAAACAAGATATAAATTAGTAGAGTGATAGCCCATGTTTACGGATAAGAAGATTCAATGGTGTGAAAATGTGAGTTATTCTCAATTTGATCTACAGATTCAACACAACCCCGATCAAAGTATCAACAAATTATTTTATAGGAATTAATAAACTAATCCTAAAGTTTAAATGGAAATGCAAAAGCCCCAAATAGCCGATTCAACTGGAAGAAGAACAATTCCAGGAGTAACGTTGCCACTTTCAGGGCTTACTATAAAGCTACAGTAATCAAGATAGTTTTGTATAAATGGAGGAATAAGCAAATGAATCAATAGAACAGAGTAGAGAACCCAGAGACATTTAAGGGGTAAAATGCACATTATCTAGGTGACAGGTGCACAGAACTTTGACTCAAACTATACAAAAGCAATTTTCTTTTTCTTTTTTTTTTTTTTTTTTGAGACAGAGCCTCAAGCTGTCACCCTGGACAGAGGGCTGTGGCATCACAGCTCACAGCAACCTCCAGTTCCTGGGCTCAAACGAATCTCCTGCCTCCGCCTCCCAAGTAGCTGGGACTACAGGCGCCCACCACAATGCCCAGCCATTTTTTGTTTTCAGCTGTCATTGCTGTTTGGCGGGCCTGGGCTGGATTCGAACCCGCCAGCTCAGGTGTACGTGGCTGGCGCCTTAGCCCGTTGAGCCACAGGCGCTGAGCCTACAAAAGCAATTTTCATAACCAAAATATTTGTATCCCCATAATATTCAGAAACAAAAGAAGACAAAAACATCCCTTTTTAAATTGCACATACTACAGTGGAAAAATAGTTCACCTTTATATCTTGACAGTGAAAAAAGGCAAGTTTTGAGACAATTTCTCTTCTGACACTTGTTTAATTCATTTGGTACCCATCTATTCAGCTTCTTTACCTTGCCAATTTATTTCAAATGGTTTAATATTTGTTGGAATAATAATGTCAAACCTTGGTGCTAACTCATGCTTTGGTTGAGATGAATTCAATTTCACAATAGCTTCAGCCCATCAATCTATCTACCTTGGTCTCTGGTTGCCCACATGGGTTATTTTCAAGTTTAAAATGACCTGAATGAACTTCTCAAACCATTCATGTGCTGTTCATTCATTAGCCACACACTTCTCCACCACCTCATTAATATTTCAAGCTTTGTGCATTGCATTGGTTCCATGATGAAACATATATTCAGAAATAACATGAATTTTTTTTCTTTTTTTGCAGTTTTTGACCTGGGCTGGGTTTGAACCCACCACCTCCAGTATATGGGACTGGCATCCTACTCCTTGAGCCACAGGTGCCACCCAATAACATGAGTTTTTGGCTCACAAAATCTGATATTCAAGTGTGTGAACTTGTCACCATGCACGTATGTTGGCAGCATCATACATGCAACTTGATAAGGTTTCATAAATTTAGTATATCAGTGTCTCACAGTTGTGTTTGTGTTGACATGTGACTGATCCCATTTCACTGGCTGCATGATGATTAAAAATGGCAAATCCACTTTTCTCATTTCTTTTGTACTTTATTCCTGAGATTACTTTAATCAATGCCTAGTATAGTGCTAATCAGAAGTCATTAACTTCCAGTGGGCAATTCAGCAACACATATAGTTCTTCAGACACTTTTAGCAAGTACAAAGTAGAGAAACTAAAAATATCCAGACCATATTTGTCTCAGATCAAATTAATAAATTGTTACTTTGTGACATTATTTATGTTTCTACCTGAAGGCCTAATTATCCACAAGCTCACTAGTCATTTAAACTCTGAATAGTTTTAAAAGATACCTACTTATAGATCTCATAGGGACCTTAAACTGAGTTTTTAATTTCTTCCAAAAGATCTATCACTCCTGGTCTTTCACAGTATTGAATTCCATGGATTATTTATTTCCCCCACACTTCTGTAGCCTAGTCCATAATTTTTTTTTCAGTGTAGGTTTAATCACTCAGTTGTATGAATACACATATAATAAACCATCATACTGTACATGTAGATCTCAAATATATACACAATTATTTTTGTTTGTAAATTGGGTTTCTATAAAGCTGGGAATAATTAATGAATTTAATTATTTTTAGAAGTAAATTGGGTGTCAAAAAAAGAAAAAAAACTAGAATATAATCTTTGGTCCTACACAAGGTCTCACAATTAAGTTTTTGACCTTGCCTCCATGCAATTATATTGGAAGCACTGTACAAAGATCTTGGTAGGGTTTGATAACCTCGGTATATCAGGGTTTCCTGGTTGTGTTCGTGTTGACATCTGGTGGTGTCCTGGTGCATGGTGTTCATTATTGTTGCAAGAAATTTTGTGTGGCCTATGTGAGAATGTAAATTTATTGTTAAACTTGGCAAGAGTAGAAATAAAATCAGGGACATGTTAGTCCAAATTTATGGGAAACACTATGAAGAAAATGAAGTATACAAGTGGGTTGAATATTATTCTGAAGGGAGAAAAAAATCACTAATGAAGAGAGAACAGGGAAGCAAATAACAAGCAGAATTGATGAAAATGTTGCAAATATTTTTAAAATTGTGCATCAAAACCATCAGGTAACTATGAGAAGCATAGCAGACCAAGTAAACAAGTGTAGATAAACAGGAAAATCTTAACTGAAAACTCGGCTAACAACTCATGGCTCTTGCATCACAACAATGCACCAGCTCACACAACACTGTCAGGGGGAGCTTTTAGCCAGTAAACAAATAATCATATTCGAATACCCTCCATATTCACCTGATCTGGCCCCAAATGACTTTTTTGAAAAAGAGAAAGATGAAAAAGAAATATTGAAAGGAAGAAATTTTGATGACGTTCAGGACATCAAGGGTAATAGAAAGACAGCTTTACTGGCCATTCCAGAAAAAGAGTTCCAAAATTGTTTCAAAGGGCAGACTAGATGGTGGTGTTGATGCATAGCATCCCATGGGAAGGTGACCATAGTGATATTCAGCAATGATGCATGTAGCACTTTGTCTAGGATGAGTTCATGAACTTAGTTATCACATCTTGTATCTATAGTTTCACAAAAATTTCTCTAAAATTTTTTTGAATAATCACAAGTTAAAACATGTTTTTGAAAGAATGAGTATGTACCTTCACAATAAAAATAAATCGAGAAGTGTCAAAGAGAAAAGTCAGAGATATCAGCTGTTAAGCTTTGCACTTAAAAAATTAGAATTTCTTATTCAATAATCTATTACAATAAATAAATTATCAATAAGCTACAATTAATTAAATTTAAAATCTTCTGCCCTGCAATAGACATAGTGAACGGAATGAGAAGCCAAGCCACATAATGGAAGAAAATATTTGTAAAAGATATATGTAATTAAAAGATTGTTATCCTAAGCTGTTATCCTAAGTCAAGAACTCTTAAAAAGCAACAGATTTGGCTTATTAAGTAAATTTTGTTTGTTGAGTATAAAGCAAATGACCTGACTGGTCAACCTCACTTAAATAGATATAAAGATGTCAAATGAGCTTATGAGAAGATGATACACATCGTATGTCATCATAAAAATGCAGATTGAAACAAAAATGAAGCAGTACTGTACACTTGTTAGACTCTTAGCATAATCTAAAACACAGAAACCATAAAATGTTGGCAAGGAGATGCAGCAATAGAAACTCTCATTGCTTGTTTGTAAAATGGTAGCGTTCTTGTACTGGTCACCTCAGGTCAGCAAGTCAGCATCCTACAGATAGGATGATTTAAACACCAGAAATTTAGTCTGGAGACTAGAAGTCTGAGATGCTGGTGGCAACATAAGTTCTGGCAACATAGGTTCTGGAAAGAAGTCTCTTTCTGGTTTGTAGATGGCCAATTTCTCCATGTGAGTTCAAATGAAAGTAAACAAGATTTTTTTTTTCCCTGTTTCTTACTAAAAGGGGACTAATTCCATTTTGATGGCTCTACCCACATGCCCTCATCCAAACCGAAGTATCTCCCAAATGCTCCACCTCCAAATACTATCACAATGGGCATTAGTCTGTCACTGTATAAATTTTGAGAGGGCAAAATCTATTCTACAGCAGCCACTCTGGAAGACAGTTTGGCATTTTCTCATAATATTAAATATATTGTTGGCATGCGATCCAGCAATTGGGCTCCTTCATATTTACTCAGATGAGTTTGAAGCTCATGTCCACATAATCCGTGCTCAGGGTGTATATAGCAGATTTATACATCATTTCCATAACTTTGTGGAAATCAAGGTATCCCTCAGTGGATGAATGAATAAATAAATTGTGGTTCATCTAGACAATGGAATACTCTTCAGTGCTAAAAAGAACTGAACTATCAAGCCATAAAGACATGCAGGAAAATGTAAATGTATATTGCAAATGGAAGAAGCCAGTTTGAAAATAAGGCTAAACAAGGCATTCTTACAATATGTGATATTCTAGACACCCCAGCATTTCTCATACCTGCACTTTCTGGTCGGTCCCTCCTATTCCTCCCTTCCTAACTCATCTCTATTCACATGTAGAACCAACCACCCTCTTTTTTTTTTTTTTTTTGCATAGGGGTTTCTCACAATTTTAGTTTTAGTTTTCTAAATATTTTAATCTCACATTATTATTTTTTTTCTTATCTGTATACTTGATGTCCATGAAGGAGGAAAATCTTAAGGAAAAGGAAGTGTCTATGTTTTATTTATAGTTAACACTACTATAATGAATTTTCTATTGTCAATTCAAACCATCCACTACCAGAATTCTTCTCCTCGTTTGACATTTTTGCCCTAAACCAGACTTGTTACACTACATCTATTCTTATTTCTGCTATTATTTCAGATGTTTACCAACATTTATTCTCCAAGTATTAGAGACACACAGTTCATTTGAACTTAAGGATTTTTAACTATATCTGAATGTCATTTTAGTTTGTTGGAGTATGAAATAAAGTATCATTTTTTAATAGTATAGCACTTCATGCTGTTTTTAAGTGAAATGAATTTTTGGTCTTCAAAGTTCTAATAATTTTTATAAACACAGAAAGCTATCATATATAGAAATCTAATGATCCTGTGACTCTGTTTATAAATATTATACATCTCCATAACAAAATACTTGGAGTCCCAAGGATGTCACTTTATCACTTATGTGTATAAAGAGATGCTAATAGTAGCATGTACTTCATGGGCAATTGTGAAGGTTAAAAGATATAATAGATATAAAGTATAAAATACTGTGTGCAAGGGCTAAAAGAAAATAGCTATTTTTATCAGTATTTACCATTATATTTTTAACCTTTTAACATTGATATATTTTATTGATCATAGAGAATAATGCAGTTGTTTTTTCTCTCCATATTAGAATCAAATTATTATATCTCTTTGCATTCCATTTCTTGTTTTTATTGAATACAAGATAAATAATCTGAATAAACACTTGGACCAACCCTCTTTTTAGTACTGCATAGAATTTTTTAACATTCCATATAATTTTCCAGAATTTTCTTTCAAAATAATATTTAAAACTATAGTTTCAGAATGAAAATACCACTGCTTTTCATGTGAAAAACAAGAGTGTCGACTAAAGTTCTAAGCAGAGTAAAAGCAGGTGTAGAACATGTTGAGCTGTGATAAGCATGAATTGATGGACTTTCTATAATGCAGTATTGTTATTTTATTTTCATCTTTAGTAATTAAAGTTCACTAAATTTGTCCAAGAATGGGTTAATCTAGTTAACCCAAGAATGGGTTAAACATTAATTCAAGTTGTTTATAGATTCAGTCCTAGTGAAATGTATTACTTTTTCTTTCAAGTCAGAAAAGAACATGTTTGTTCTTTTAAGGAACAAACAAATATTATCAAAAGGTATAATAAACAAGAAAGGTCAAATACAATCCCTGCCAACTCCACAAAAATCCCTCATACAAATGACATATTGATTTCACAGAGGAACGACTGTCAAGTGGGTAAACATGATATTCACTTTTATTGTACGATGTCAGATTTGCAAGCCAGAGATAAGATTGCAAAAACAATTTTAAAAGTTACATATTTCATTCTGTCTAAATATATATATATATATATATATATATATTTTGTTTTGTTTTGTTTTTTTCCTCAGATGTATTGTCATGGCCAAATATTCTTCACTCTTTTGCCCTTCCAGCATTCTCAGACTTCCACATGGGTAAAGGCCATTGCATATGACTGGAAACAGGGGACTAGAACAGTGGCCAAACAGATGGTGAGGAAGAGTTAATTGGCCCACTTGAGAAGATGGTAAGTGGCTGAGACTATGACTTCATCAACAAAATGAATAATAAATTATATCTTTTTTAACAAATTATGAAAATAAAATAATTTTTCAATCACCTATTTCATGTAATGTATTAAAGGGTGTATTTAAAATACTAGGCAGCTTACACGTATTAATATCTTAATACTGATGGCAACATTATGAGGTGGCACTGCTAGTATTTTCATTTTACAGATGAGAAATCTGAGTCACTGAAAATTTTGAAAATCACCCAGGATCGCTCAAAATATAATGAGGTGAGCTGAGAATCTAAATTAGGCAGATTTTACCCAAAGTCATTAAATAACCATGCTACATCTCTGTTTGGAGCCCACAACATTTCCAAACACATTTGTAATTATAAAAGAAAACTATTGTCCCTGAACACAATTTGGAAAATATAGAATGATAGAAAAGCAAGGACAACCAACAGTAACTCTGTCATACAAAGAAAACTATTTTAAACTACTGGTAGATTTAATAGAGTTGCCATGATTTCTGTACATTCTGCATTTTGATCTGTTTTTCTTGCTTTAAATAAGAAAACTCTGGTTTTCTTTGAACATTGCATTGTAAGCATTTGACTTCCAGCTATGTCTCCAATAGGTAAAGAGTTTGGTGGTTGCAACTGCTGTTTGTACAAAAACAAAAGAGCAAAATGCCATAAAGTCAATTAATTTGGGGGGGGAAGCATCAATTAATGGAAGTAGCAGGGCAAGGTGGTACCCTGAAATCTAGAGACATTGGCAAAACAAACAAAAATAAATAAATAAAATAAATTACATTGGAGATCAGCTTACCAGGAATAGAAGCTCCTGATATTATAAAGTGGTAGGAACAATCAAAGGGTGATTTTAAACTAGCATAAATATGAAAGTCTTGAGGGTTAAAGGCATAAGTTAAGGAGCTCCAGTGGGTTTCCATAGTGAAGAGCCAAGAAAATCATGTAGTGTTTCTGGCAAGGGATGTGTGAAAGGAGACAGGGAGGGTTGGGGTGTGAAACCAATTTTTAATATACCCAGAGCATTCTCCTAACAAAAGTCCACTTGGGTAAAAGATGTACCAAACCATTATCACACTTGGAGAAAGAGCATGTCCCATACTCTAGCATTCCCTAGTCTTTCTATCTCATCAAAGGGGGAAAGATATGTCAGAAACACTTGTGAAGGCCTGCTTACTGAGCAACTTACAAAGGGAGGAGGGGTCGTGAGCAGAAAGCAAGTTTTGTGCAAATCATGACTTGCTCAATGGTTATGAGCAAACAAATCATGTGGTGGATCATGTCATCAGCAGTCTGCAATAGGCATATTCTGAACTCTTGATCTGTTTTTTCCTTAAGGTCATTTTCTAATCTTGTGCTACACAGCTGTGTAAGAAAGCAGCAGGTTAATTCTAAACTTTTAAGATAGAACAAACCAAAAGCGTAGTGGAAGAGAAATGGCTTCCCTTTAGCTAGCCTAGCAATATAGTCTGAACGGCTCTTTGGTTGTGCTTACAATTAGAACACCAATAGAGAAGAAAGAGAATGAAACAAAAGAAACATTTGAAGTAATACTGTTTGAGAATTTTACCAAATTAATTATAGACACAAAACCATAGATTCAGGAATCTCAGACTGTAGTAAACCAAGGACAAGTAAAAATATATTAAGGCCAGCTAGGCAATCCTGGCTCATAACACCCATAGTCCCACAGTCCTTGTTATAATGTTGGGGCACTTTAGGCATGAAGAGACAGCTTCTCCCTGTCTCTGATCTTCTCCTGACTTTCTTTCATCTGTCCAAGGCAGGAATCCAATAGATTGGGGTCCTAATTCTATAAAAGACCCTTCCTCTTATGCTAAAGGAAGGAGGGCTGCACAGAGTGTCCAGGAAGAATCTGAACAGATAGGGCTTTATGGGTTTGGCTGGTAAGTATTTGCACATGGTTGTTGATGATGCCTATTCAATGATGCCTCCATAAAAACCCACAGGACAGGGTCAAGAGAAGTTCTGGACAGCAGAACACTTGGAGGATCTTGAAAGGTGGTAGTGCCCATGTTGGGGGTGGGCATGAAAACTCCATGCCCTTTCCCTTATACCTCACCCTACAGTATACTTGTAATACTTCATCAGTAATGAAGAATATACTTGTAATAATACTTTAAATATACTGTAATATATTGTAATATACTTTAAATATAAGTTTTAAAAATAAGTTTTTCCATGAGTTCCAAGAGCTGCTCCAGCAAGTTCATCAAACCCAAACAGAGCTTTTGGAAGCTCAAATTTCCGAACTGCATTTGAAGTAAGGGGCATTCCTCACACCCTTTAGAATCTGATGCTATGTCCAGTTAGATAGCATCAGAATTGAATTAGAGGGCACTCAGCTATGTCTGCTGCTTGGTGTGTGGGGAAGATCCCTCACTTCTGATCATCTTCTTCCAGGCACTGATGATTGATGTATTGTGGAGAGCAGAGGGGAAGTAGTTTCTGTAGTTTCAAAGCTTTTCCCCAAACAAGGGAAAAAACCATTACAGATTGTGTAAATATTAACTATTAAATATTAACATTAACATGTTAAATTTTAATGTTAATATTAACATTAAGATGATTAACAATCATCTTTCCAAAATATGATTTTGAATGCATGTTTTATCATTTGTACTTTTGATATATAACAACCATTTTAAGATTATAAGATATTGCATTTTTCCCATTTGTTATTATCTAAATTTGTTTAAGAAAATACCCTGCATGTATAATGTTTCTGAATTTCTGATATTTTAAGTATAAGTTCCAATAATTGGAATCACTGAAATTGCATTTTATATTATTGAAAAATGTTCTCAAAAAGACTGTGCCATTTATACTTCAATTGTATAATAAATTGTTTTTCTACATCAAACTGTATGATATTTTTAATCAGTAAATATAAGAGTTATAACATATTGATATAGTCATCATTTTTTTAATTGTCATTTCATGGGTTGCTAACACTATTTATAATTTATAGATAATTAATAAATGTCACTTTTTGGAGTTTTTTTTTTTTTTGGCCGGGGCTGGGTTTGAACCCACCACCTCTGGCATATGGGACTGGTGCCCTGCTCCTTTAGCCATAGGCGCTGCCCCATGAAGTGTTACCTTTTGTTCTAAGCCTTGACCTGTGTTCAAACCATTTAATATTTATTTATCTTTATTAGCCCAAACATGTAACTCCCTAATATCTATGAAATATATGCCATAAACATTTTTTATGGACAAGGTAATAATCACCATGAGTGGTTAAATAACTTGTTTCTCACCATCCAAAATTATCAGAGTTGATACTTCTTTGAAAACAATTATTATTGTTGTTGAATTAATACTATTAATCTCACTGTTTGGCTAGTTCTCTGAGAATAGATACTTTTTTAAAAATTAATTTGAAATACATTTTCAAGTTTTATTCTTCTATTGCATGTTTATAGGATAACAGCTAAAATTTAAAAATGTAAGTGTAGAGTATAAATGTCATAACACAATAATTAAGAAAGTGCAGTGAATGCTATGCTAAGATTGATAAAAGTATTTCAAATTGTATATAAAACCAGCATATTGCACCCCATAAACACATTATTGTACACAGCTATGATTTAATTAAAAAATACTTCAATATGATATAAATGGATCAATGAATTCATATTCATAATAAGTCTTTTATTTCAAGCTATTTATGACCTTTTTGATGAATGGAATTATTGTTTTACATAGATAAATGTGCCTTTTATTTTCTTGATTCAATGGCTATGATATTAATCCTAGGAAAGGTGATCCTACGTAGTGTAAACTAGTAACTTTTTAACAGTCAAATGTTTTCCATCTCCATGTTTCTTCTTAGTATTTTTTCATTTTAGAAGTGTATTCTGAATGTTATTAAATGTCTTGCTTGTATTGTATTAGACTTCTCTAAAGAAACAGAATCAGTAACATAGAGAGAGAGAGAAAAGAAAGAGAGAGAACTTATTCTGTGAATTGGATCATACTCTGGTAGAGGCCAACCAGCCCCGCCATCTGTAATCTGTAAACTAGGGGACCTGAAGACTGGTGGAATAAGAAAGCTAGTGGTGAGTACCTAAAAATGAGGGGTGGCCACTTTTACAAGTCCTGGAGTCTGAAGGCCCAGAGAAAAAGAGGAATTCCATTGTCCAAAGAGAAGATGTATGTTCTAGCTCAAGAAAAGGCACAGGGAGAATTTGCCCTTTAGCCTCAATGGCTTAGATGGTGCCCGCCCACACTGGGAAGGGTAGATCTTTTTTATTCTACTACAATAAATGCTACTAAACAAACTCTTCCAGAAATATATATTCAGAAATAATGTTTAGCCAGTTATCCAGGCATTTCTTAGCCCATCTAAGTTAGTACTTACAATTAACAATCATATGTGTGTGTACATATATGTACACATTATTTATATATATTATATATACACTATATATATATGGCAGTGTAAAATAAGATCTTGATTTAGGGAAAGAAACTGACTATTAGTTGATGACTTTTATATATAATTATGTATACATATGCCCATTAAACAATTGAGAACGATTGAAAGTAAAAAATTTTAAAGAATGTTTAAATTTTAAATCATCAAAAGTAAAACTACAAGTATTTTTCATAAAGCAAATAATAAAAATAAAAGAAAATTTAAAACTGAAGAAAATACTACAAAGCATAAATAAGATGAAAGTCGTAAGTCAAATGTTTCAATTGTACCAATAAATGTCCAAGTTTTATACAATGTTGTAATTTGATGCTCTCAGATTCAGGAGAAAAATCAAAGGTTGCAATATACAGTATAAAAATGGTAATCTAAAGCCAATTGAATCAGAAAGAGACACAGCAAAAAGCACACGATGTAAGTAGGAATTATAATTAATTAGCATAATTAATTAGCATAATACTAATGCCATATAAAAAATTCACTATAGCAAAGAATAAATTAATTATTACAAATATAGTAATTAAAAGAATGGAATATTTTTAATGAAAGTATGTGTCATGAATGTTCATAGCATTAATAGGAACAAACACATCAACAATTACTGGTAAAGATTCCTTGATTTACCAAACTTTTGGGGGGCTTACTGCACATTTTCCTTGATCCCCTGCTATGAATGCCCATCCTTTATAGCTGATATCCCCTAATACTTAATTGGCTTCTTAATCCTTGACCACCCCCCTAAGTCTCATCTTTCTAGCATTTCATCAGGCAAAATCCTTTTAGGTTGGTTTAGCCAGAATCCCCCTTTACTCCGGATATTTTCTTTTAGTAATTTTCCATCCACTAGTCCTATGTTCTTTGGCTAAAAATTCCCACTTGCCCATGCTATATTTGGGGTTGAGCTGAGTTCTATACTGAAATCTTTTTCCTCTCTTGCAAAGTTCTGAATAAAAGTCATATTTACCACTCTAACTACTGCCCAGCTCAGGTTTTTCTACCACAGTGCGTATGCACCTGCATTGTAAATATGCCATTTTATTATATGGTTTTATCGTGACTTATTCACCAACTTGTTTATATGTTAGACATTCTGGAAATATATAGTTTGTATCAGTATAAAAATGAATAATATTCTTGTCTAGGTATTTAGGATGTATTATGAAAATACATACTTAATGGGATACACCCTGAATATATATACATATGTAATACATAAGTACAGCTATGTACTCACGTATTACATATATGAAATTTTCCATCATATATTTCAAAACTCTATAAAGCTTATCATTTAAAAGTTAATAAGCAAAAAAAATAATTAAACATAATAAAATGCCTAGATATATGCATTATGGTTTGGTATACAATTATATTTGCTCTTATACATGTTGAGAAAAATGGATTATTCAACATGAAATGGTGGAAACAATTGCTAGCCTCCATCTCTACCTGCAAGCAGGAAAGTAAAGTCTTTATATCACTCGTAAATCACAAAAAAGTACTCTAGTAATTTAAGTATTCTAAAGGCACGGAAACATAAAAGCTTAAACATTATTAATATATTTTTAATCTCAGATGAAAGAATAATTTTATTTCAAATGTTAGGTTAAAAAAATGTTAAAACCTATTTTTAAAATACACCATACATCAGGAAAGAAAAAAAGTTTTAAATGTGAACATATTCAAACAAAAAACCATTATTATAAGCCAAGAAGAAAAATAATTAAGAACATAGGCTATAATTGGTGTGACTTGGGTCATATAAATGCTGATGAAACCATAAACTGCCAGGGTAGATGTGAATGAAAACCTTACACTACAAATTAATTAGAAAAGTCTTAAAAATATGTGTAACTGTCCTGAGATTTTTCTAGTTCAATAATGTTTTTCTAATCTAATAATAGTGTCATGTGGGGTATAAGTTTTACATGTAGTAATCATTTCAGCTCATTATTTTTTAGTAATGAGATTAAGATGTAAAACACAAATACTAAAAATACAGAATCGAACAATGTATGGTGTGTTGCTAAAATACTATGTAGCTCTTGAAAGTCAGATTATTGAATAACATTCAAGATGTCAAAAAACACTTGAAAAATACCATTAAATGGGAAATAGAGAAACTCTAACAATACAGTCTCATATTTTGATGTGTACTTATTAGCTATTATATGTACATTTATTATCAGATATTTATCTGCATTTAAGAAATTAAACTATGCCCTTTCTTCCAAGTAGCACATCATTAATAAAATCAAGTTGGGAAAGAAAGATGGAAATTTAAATCTATCATGCACTTAAAATATCTGTATGTCATACTGTGCTTTATACAGCCAATCTTATAATCATGTGATCATAATTGCTAACCTGATCCCTTCTAGGGTTCTTCATTCAGAAAAGGTAGAACATCTACCAAATTTGGATAAAGTAATTCTAGAGTTCAAATCCATAGTTTTCTGTCAGGATATCTCTCATTTTTCCATTAGACCAGTGTACGATGCAAGTAATAGTCATTTTCAACAGGCAGCATGTCATATCAGAGAGTCTTTCACACAGGACAGCCTGAATCCAGAAACCACAATACAGTGCTTAATCTTTCTCTGTTCTCCTAAAAATCTGTTGAGATTCTTCAGCGCTTTCCTACCTGTTTCAGGTTCCCTTTATTACAGATACCAACTAATTAACATAAAGTGAAACTTTCAAGCTAGAGACAGGAGGGGTTTAAACCAGGTGATTTTTAAGAAACACTGGACAATAGGGAAGAGTCCTGAGAAAATACCTTAGACACCAACGGAAACATGTCATCTCATTCCTGTAAGTAAAGGCTTCTGACTTCCTGCATTTCTCTTACAGTGAAGATGCTTTACCTTCTTTTTTTTTTTTTTGAGACAGAGCCTCAAGCTATCACCCTGGATAGAGTGCCATGGCATCACAGCTCATAGCAACCTCCAATTCCTGGGCTCAAGCGAGTCTTTTGCCTCTGCCTCCCAAGTAGCTGGGACTACAGGCGCCCGCCACAATGCCCGGCCATTTTTTGGTTGCAGCCGTCATTGTTGTTTGGCGGGTCCTGGGGCTGGATACGAACCCGCCAGCTCAGGTGTACATGGCTGGCGCCTTAGCCCGTTGAGCCACAGGCGCCAAGCCTGCTTTACCTTCTTTACAGCTCAATCGGACCTGAGCAACAAGGTCCATTTGAATGATAAATAAGGGTCAAGTGTGAGAAAAGAGAGGAAAGTTAATGGACAGAGAAACAACAAGAGATGATTGTAGAGTATTATAGTGAAGGGTTTGAATTTGGGAAGTTCTAAGAGCAGCAGGATGAAGGGAGAGACAGGTAAACCGAGTTTGGCCTTTTCCTTTGTTTGTCTCCTGCCCAGAGTCCCATCTCTGAAGGACAGCACTACTCTAACAAAGAGCTGAGTGAATTTGAGGAGGCTGTCCTCTGCGTGAAATCTTACTTCCTCTGCACATTTTTCACATGCGTTTTACTAAAAAGGTTGTCAATGCAGGAGGAAGAATTAAATGTTAGAAAGAAGGAGATCTTTGGTTAACATCAATATTCATATGAGTTGATAATTGAATGGCTTCTTTTTTTCTTTCCTTTCTTTGTTTCTTATTTACTTCTTAATTTTTTTCCCTTTCTCCTTCCCCTCCTCTGGTCCTTCTCTCCACGAATTTCTTCTTTGATATAATAGATATATTTTGAGGTATTAAATATAAAAAAAGAGAATGAGACTTTTTGTTTGTGACAAAAGAATTTAGTCTAGTGTTTCTATTACTATAAATAAGTACCAAGAAGAGCCATTTTCATGTGACTCATTAAAAAAAAAACAACCTTAAAAATTTGGATCAATTTTAAATTAATCGGAAATGAAATTGTATTATTTTACTTTTCCATTTTTGTAAGAATTTTAAAATTGGTGTTTAATAATCATCTAATTTTTCTGTTCAACTTTGTACCTTTGGATCAGCATCTTTCTCTATTTCCTCCATCCCCCACCTCCTGGCAACTACCAAAAAAAAAAAAAATCATCTTTAATTAGTGAGCACAGATGTTGATTTCAGGTTGTTAGAACTTTCACTATCCTTCACCTAATCCTGCTGTATATTATTTCTTGCCTTTGTTATTCTTTCTCTGGATAATGTAGTTTATACACCTGTGGTATTTGCTATCTGGAGTTAAGGGAAGACTCACCCTGACTCAAGGTTTCCTGGAGTCCTTGGTCCAAATGGAAGAATGGGGATGGGAAGCATTGTGAAAGGGAGGATCAAGGAACTATAAAAACTTGTAGTAGAAATACATGTACATATACTGATTTTGCTTATTTACATTTACACTTATTCTTGTGAAAAACACTCATATTTTCCATCAGATGCTTTGAAAAGTCTGTGATTCCCCAAAGTTTAAAGACTAGACGTCTAAATTCAAACATAGACTCAATATGCTACCTTTTATTTCTCTGGCAAGTTCAAATACAATATTTTTTGAGGTTGCTCCATTAACAGATAAAAATTTTTGACAAACACATCAAAAAATGCAAAACAAAATTAAAAAGAAACTATATTTAAAAGAACACTTGTTTCTCAAACACGTGCTTTAGTATAGTTCTCTGTATAACGCACTTACATTAAGTTTAAATTGGTTTCTGAAAGTTAATTTTACATAATGTCTGAAATAAACTTTCTACCAATGCAATTACATTTTAGTTCTTTATTGGAAAAAAAAATGATGCCTATACTATCTTACACTATGTAAATATTTTCTTTCCTAAAGCTGAGAATATTATACTGTTTTTCATCACTGCCCCAACTCAAACACATTTCTTTTCCAAAATCTGCAATTTGGCAAACATTTTAGTTCATGTTATTATATCCATATCTTCGCTGTGCAGAAAAAAGGAGAGTGGCAACAGCAGAAGAGAATTATCTAGGATGTAGAGACAACATTTAATTCTCCATGTTGACTTAAATGTAAGTATTTCCTTAAAAACATTGGCGCTTTCTCCTTAGTGCAATTCCCAGTGCTGTAAGGAAGTGCACAGTGCTGTTTAGCAACAGAAAAGCTATTTTAGATCCACAGCTAATAGATTGAAAATAATACAGATGTTGCTCTCTGGGCTTCAGGCAGATTATCGAAGTCCTTAGCACCACTACTTTCCTAGTTAGAGAAATGCTTTATTTTTTAAAGTCTGGGTAGATAATGCATTTTGATATCTTTCCTTTAATGTGATTAAAGAATTAAAGAAAGGAAAGATCTACTGAGAGCTTTTTCTTTTTCTTATTTTGCCTCAGAGATGCTGCTTTGTGATTTTAAAATCCTCAGTTAGAAAGTCATTTCTGCTCCTTGAGGTCAAAGAACCTGAAATTTGGTTTTACTACATATTGTTGTGAAATTAGACGGATGGTGGGAACTGAGTTACAATGTTTACCTTCACACATAAAATATGGCCCCTGCTATTTTACCACTACTTTGGTTTCCACTTCTTAAAACTTTGTCCTTAAAAGACACCTGTTTAAATCCATGTTACTTGAGGCAAAATAGCTTTAGAAAATTTTGTAGGTAAATTTATCACAATTTATGTTTTATATCTGGGAAAAGAAGACCAAGGCCTAATAGAACTAAAAAAAGACAAAAAATAAAATTTAATTAAGCTATGGTGGGGGTATGTGTAATACATTTATTTATTTATGAAATACTTCTCTTTATATTTTCATATTATTATATCTACCAAGTATGTAAAAAGTGACAGCTTAGTTCCACGCATTGTGCTATAATTCTGAATGCCCTTGAAATACAAATAAAAGCCTCCGAACTCTTTAAGCATACCTCTGATAAATGAAACAAGCAAAAAGAATAGTTTTGTAAATTATAAAAGCCATATTCTATAACGGGAAAATGACATGTAAGGTATTTAAAAATTCAAAAGTATATGCACAAACAAGCATACTAGATACATGCTCAGATCTGTTGCTCCTTTCCAATTCTCCAAAGCGCAGTGGCTTTTAATATTTTATTATGCTGATGATAATTATCACTGTATCTCTGCATTGTTCTTCTCTCTCTCTCCTCCATATCTAGCTCTGGTCCACCTCTTTATCTGTATGTTTCTGATAAGCAGCACAGCCAACCCATGCCAGAGCCCCAGGAGCATCTATCTCCCTGGAGAAAAGGACATTTCATTTGGACTTAAAAATGGAGATAGTTTAGCTCAGTATATGGGAAGGATTATGAAAATACAGCTTTAAGAATTTGTGAAATCCCAGACTTGAGAAAAGCAATGTGATTTCTGGAATAGAAATAAGGCCAAGCTAGTTGTCATGAAAAGCTAAGAGGTCTCTGGATTCTGGTGCAACTAGTCCAATAAGCTGCCATTAATCTCAAACAACTGCTTTTGGATAGTTCATACTAAAGAAAGTCTTCTCAGCTCAAGAAAATCACTGATGGGTTTTAAGCAAGTTTGTGGCATAACCATATTTGAATTTTTATAACCTGGGATGCAACATTGCAAGAAAACTAGAGTGGAAAATGTGGATGGAGATGGAACAGTCAGGAAGTCATTCCAGCAGTCCTAGTGACAGGGATGACAACTCAAACTAGACACGGCAGTGGAAATGGAGATCTATTACTGAGGTAGAGCATCAGTATAGGTGACTGAGGATGATGAAGACAGCTACGTTTTTAAACTGTACCTAAAAATAAGATTTGACTATAGTTAAAAAATAAAATAAAATAAAATAAAAAACTGAGTAGTCATGAAATCAGAGTGAGGAACTTAATCACCTATACAGAGTAAGAAAGAAGACATCTCAGAAAGGAAATCCTTTAATTAATCAGCATTATCTACTTTCCAAGTTTGCCAGATCCAGGAAAACATCATGCACACTATGACTAGTAACACTTTCCTACTAACACAAATCTTTGCCCACTTTATCATTGAGCAAAGATTTGGTATAGGTTAATTTAATCTATACGAAAGGACCTTCTTGCTGCTAATATCTGTTGATTCCATTTCTGATTTTCCTAGCAGATTCAGGTGGTGGCTTTCCCGCCTCCTCCTAAAACACTTAGGAAGGCACAGAAATGGATAGAATTTTAAAATAAGCCATGAAAAGTGAGAGTGACAGCCTCTTGTCAGTCAGGAAGAACTTTCCAGTTAATAAAAAGTGACAGCTGATTGGTAAATCACTACCCAGTCTTCACCTTAAGTTGTATCCCCATTTCACCTAATGAAATAGAGCCCACGCCAACAAAATGATAGTGATCAAGCTTCCCACACAGGCTCAGAAACCTGCTCCTTACCAACCAAAAAGGTAAGCTGCTATCTAGCTTGTATTCAGGTGAGAAATGTGATGGGATCCTGAGAAATATCTTTTCTACCTACTTTTATTAAGACTGACCTTATCAACCCAGAAAATATTTATATAGTCCTGATGGCATGGAGCTGGAATCTGAAGATACGGTGGTGAAGGGTCACATTGGCACTATATTCCTGGGATTTAACTTTTCATGGAGACTACAAACCTGAAACTACCAGGATAAGACAGTAACTCACAGGTGCCCTCACGTCTCAGTCTAGCCACCCAACTTACGTATAGTATCCCAGTGACCTGTATTCCTCCAGATTTCTTGTCGTTAGATATATTTGGGGTGAGCTTTGTAAATGTCTCAGACATCAGTACCACTCACATTCACTACCATAGCTCCGACACTAACAGGAATTAACAAATGGCCTATGTATGATCTGTCAGCTAAGACTAGTTTTTGTTTTCTTAAAAGGTTGTAAAGCAAATAGAGAAGAAAGTAAAAAGGGGAGAATGAGGAGGAGATACCTTGGTAAAGAAAAGGTATATGGCCCACAGAGCCTGAGATGTTTACTATCTGTCTATTTATAGAAAATGTTTGTTGACTCCCTGAGCCCATAGTAAACCCTCAATATATGCGTGTTCAATGAATACATAAATGATATTTCAGGGCATTGGGGATTCAAATATGGCAACATAGGTAGTGCCAGATACACACATGTACACAAATTGTTAGCAATAGTATATGCTAGGGATTGTGGTTTTCTGAGAATTTGAGCAATTCGGAATAAAAGAATAAGAGAAAAAATACTTAAATTTCTTAGGAGAGCAAATACTCAAAATGCAAGCCTG
Organism: Arctocebus calabarensis; assembly: GCA_963573935.1. Taxonomy (NCBI): domain Eukaryota; kingdom Metazoa; phylum Chordata; class Mammalia; order Primates; family Lorisidae; genus Arctocebus; species Arctocebus calabarensis. The sequence goes on from CAUYON010208194.1 coordinate 31,295, forward strand.
CTAAGACATAGTCGGACTTTTTTTTTTTTTTTGAGACAGCCTCAAGTTGTCACTTTGGATAGAGTGCTGTGACATCACAGCTCACAGCAACTTCTAATTCCTGGGCTCAAGCGAGTCTCCTGCCTCCGCCTCCCAAGTAGCTGGGACTACAAGTGCTTGCCATGACACCCAGCCGTTTTTTTGGTTGCAGCCGTCATTGTTGTTTGGCGGGGCCGGGATGGATTCAAACCCACCAGCTCAAGTGTACGTGGCTGGCACCTTAGCCTGTTGAGCCACAGGCGCCAAGCCAAGACACAGTCAGACTTTTAAGATGGAAGATTATCACAGCACAATAATATACAATGTTGCAGTGTTTTCCCTGAGAAGAAAAAATTTCTTCACCACACCTCTGTCCCCCACCATAATGTGTTTTTAGTTTGAAGGAAAATCAAATGAATTGCCGAATCTGTTGAAAATGCTCTAATCAGATAGTTCTAGCTATGGATGAAGAATATTTTGGGCTTTATGTTCTAGTGACATACTTGGGTAGGTCTCAAGAGGCATTAGTACTCTTAATGATTTAAAAGCATAGCCCTCTCTAGAAATAATTTTGAGAGAAACCAAACCTAGTGCCATAGTAATAATGAGAATAGAATATGCTCAGATACTTTGGTTAAAAACAGAAACCTCATCAGATAGTATCACCAAATCAGTATTATGCAAAAATGGAGTTTATTTCCTTCTTTCCTTCATTTTCATTAATTGTCTCATATTTTAAGTTTCTATTATGTGTCAGGTTCTTACACCCTGTAAATATTCTAGACAGCTTTTTTCAATTAGTATGGATAGGGATGCACAATAAAAATTACTCAACCTCTTCCGACCATAGATATTTCAATAGAATCACCTGTAAACATACTTGAAACATACTTTAAGTGTCTTTTTTAACAAACCCCAGACCGAATTATGAAGATACACACTATTCTTATTTACTACTCTTAGTAACTTCCCCACAGGAAAAACATTTTACATGCAGTGTGTGCTTTACTGCTACATTCTCTGAGAAGCAGATCCAGTTTGAGTACAAGTGATTTAGTAAAAACTGCTCCCCAAGACTCTAGTAGCAGGGTAGGAAAAGAGAATAAGCCTTAGTTGTGATGTCCTTTCACGAACCAGGGCAAGCAGAATTGGTGGGGATTGAGAAAAATACAGCACAAAAGAAGACACAGAGACAAAGATGGGATATGGAGGTCTGACTGAGCTGATGGCTGCAGCCAGCCCCAAAGCACAACCTCAGCTTTATATTAGAGTATTGGTACAGGGTTATCTATGAGGAAGTAGCATAGCCAATATGGGGAAGTAGCATAGAGAAAAGACATATCTTTGGTCTTACAGTATGATTGGAAAATGTAAATGACTTTAATAAAGACAAATCATCCTGTTAATGGCTTCTACTCAACTTTATTAACATATGATAAGTAGTAAGAAGGGAAAGATCACAAAGATCTCTGCATATTTCTTAAAAATTAACTGGAGAGGGCAGCACCTATGACTCATCGAGTGGGGCCCCAGCCCCACATGCTGAATGTGGCAGGTTCAAACTTGGCCTCAGCTGAACTGCAAAAACAGAAAAATAGCCGGGCATTGTGGCAGGCACCTGTAGTCCCAGCTACTCCTATTTGGGAGGCTGAGGCGAGAGAATCACCTAAGCCCAGGAGTTGGAGGTTGCTGTGAGCTGGGTGACGCCACGGCACTGCACCGAGGGTGATAAAGTTAAAGTGGGACTATGTCTCTACAAATAATAATAATAATAATAATAGTATAAAGAAAGAGCTACTGACTTCTGGCAGGGAGAGCATGAAGAAAGGAATATGGTTGTTTTGGAAGAAGACTAGAGGCAATTGGGGTTCATTCCCTGATTGTTCCCCAGGTTGTGGGGGGCCCTGCCGCCTTGCAGCCGACTCTCCACAATGTCCTTTGTTCTGACATATTTTTTAGGAAACTCTAAGGAATAATTAGATTCAAAACCAAAGGGCCTAATTTTGTCCTCCCCACAGCCAAGGGCTGTCCCACAGGCCATAAAATTCCCAGGGAATTATGTTTTCTTTCTTGAAAATTTAGCAGCTCCACTAGCCAAGGGCATCCCTTGATGGTTTCATGTGCGAGTTAACGTGTTTTTAGGAACAGCTCTGAAAAAAAGTACCTATTCAAAACAAAGAAAGTTCAATACATCTGGCCTATTTACTTCCACAATGGTTCTTTTACTGCTCAGCAAGGGATTGCTTATTTGTTCCAAATCTAGGAATCACCCACGACTTTAAAATTGATACAAGAAAAATTCATAGTCTGACATTAAATAAATCTATTACTTACAAGCAAAAATTTTCCATTTATTTTGTATACGTGATAAGTCTAAGGACCTGAGAAAATTACTAAATGTGTATAGTTTTCATTTTTTTAATCTGTCCTACAAATGTTGCCTCCTACCTGGAAGAATGCTTAGCAATTTTAAAAGACTCTTTGTCTAAAAGGAGTGAAATTTTAGCCATGGGAAATCACAAACAAATGAAGAAAGGAACAAATTATTTAAATTTCTGGTCATTGACATTTAATAACCCTAACATTGACCAACTTGCATAAACAGAAGTATAAGGAATAGGCAGGAAATCCCACACAGGGAAGTCTCTTCAATGAAACTCTGCAACTAGCCATGAAATTAGTCTCTCTATTAGAATCCTGGGAGGAGGCACTAAGATGATCTATAATTAAATTTCCGGAATCCAATTTACACCAGCCGACCCAGAATAAACATCATTAAACTACACATTGCTCATCAAAGCAATGCATAAACACATTCTAGATTACTAGAAAGACATGAGCAGAGGGAAATTATATATACTATTTGGATTCCTCAATCCAGTGAATAGAAGCAGAATGTAGGTCAGAAGGAAGTTATGAAAGTGCTGTCTCTTGGACAGTTTGATATACGATAGATCATGTCACGTTTTATTTATTCGGCTGCTCTTGGTATATTAAATTCCCAGCTTTGCATGCATAGCTTCAGACTTTCCTCTTTTCCCAAATATAAATATTATAAACCTGAGAACTTCAGCTATAAGCTTTTAATTTTCTTCTATATTTAAAAAGTTGTTGGTTAAAAGCTGTTGTTTCCTTTTGGGAGTGTCCTTTTGCTTTGAGTTTTCATACTTCTGCGTTGTTTCACTGACTCCTCTTGCCCGGGGGTACTGGAAGAACCGTACTGGTTCTGATTGCCTGTGCACTGTTCCAGCAGGTCTGATGACTGTCTCGGGTTGCCTCTCTCTCCGGCTCTGGCTCTCTCTAGCAGCGTGAACTGTGTTGGGGCCCCCAGCTTAATCTCTAACAGGAGCAGTGGTACTTGTGAGGACAAATGAGTCACGCCTGAGTTATAGATTTGTTCTCCCTGTCATTGGTTGATGATTGTGTGAAGGAACCACCTGCCAGGATGATCTTTTATACCTGTGATGGGCTCGTGCTGGTTCCCCAAGTAGACTGAGTACCCCAAGCTTTAGGGGAGGTCTTTTAGCTCCCAGGGGGTTGCTTGATCTCTACCATCACTGAGGTGGGGGAAAGGCAGAGAACTGAAAATGGTTAGGTGACCAGAACCTTTGCAAAGTTTCTGTGGGGCTCAGAAGTTGCCTCTCTAGCCACTAGGGGGAGCCGCTGGTAGGAGGGTCAAGACAGACTCCCCAACTGTTACCTGCGGACGGGATGAAAACGCTTGATTGCTAAGACTCTGGGCTAGTATCTTTCTAACCTTACCCAGTACTGCAGTGTTTGTATGAGAAGGGTTGACCCTCTCCCAAATCGCCGTGCATCCCAACAGCACACTCCCTTCAGTTCCCTCTATGTGGGCTCACTCATCCCACGTCCAGCTCTCAAACCTCCCCCTGGGCTGGTGTGTGTCTCTGTGAAGTTGGTACTGAGGCAGGAAAGTAAAGGCAGAGCCAAAGATCTGTCCTGGCCACTCTGTACAGGCGTTAGCCAAACAGTCTGTAACACTCCACTGTAGCAAATGCCTCTGTTATCTGTATATCTTTCTCTTGGAAGGCGCTGGGCCTAGATAGTAACCTTGCAACTTCCTTAGCCTTCCCTCGCCCTTGAAGACAGGTAGCTGGCCCGGAGTCAAGGG
>CAUYON010208200.1:0-17069 GCA_963573935.1 Arctocebus calabarensis
TATAAGTACAACGTGGAATATTATGTAGCCTTAAAGAAAGATGGAGACTTTATCTCTTTCATGCTTACATGGATGGAGCTGGAAAATATTCTTCTTAGCAAAGTATCCCAAGAATGGAAGAAAAAGTATCCAATGTACTCATCCCTACTATGGGAAACTAATTTATAGATTTTATATGAAAGCTATAACCCAATTACAGCATAAGAACATGAGGGGGGCAGGGGTGAGGGAGGGGAGGGGAGGGAGAAGGTGGGAAGGGGGAGAGTAATTGGTGGGTCCACACTGATGGTGCATCTTAGAAGGGTACAGGTGAAACTTACTAAATATAGAATGTAAATGTCTGCACACAATAATGAAAAAAATGCCATGAAAGCTATGTCAACCAGTTCAATGAAAATATTTCAAATTGTATGTAAAACCAGCACATTGTACCCCATGATTGCATTCATGTACACAACCATAATTTAGTTAAAAAAAGAAATGCAAAAAAAAGATAAGAAATAGCACTTTCTATATAATCCTTATAATAAATATAATTGTATTTAATATAAAATTTCTAGTGTAATAATTCAACTCAAAAGACTCATTTGAGGAACTTTATTATGGTAGATGTGGGGTAATACACTGAAATAAAAGACATTATCTCTGCCTGTGTTATTGCCAATGGCTAAGCTGCTAATGACTTGAGACTGTCATGGTGACAATATGGATATAACAATTGCTTAATAATTTAATGGTGGTGTTTTCAAATACATATATCTTATTTGAAATTCACAACCACTTTGTGAAGTACAATGAGTCATTTTATAGATGAGAAAATGGGTTCAAATAAGTTAAGTGATTGACCAAACTTGTATAGCTTGTTATTAGGACCAGAATTCAGATCTGCAGATGAGCATGTTAATTTTTTCTTTAGTGAGCTATATTAACTAAATAAATTATTGATAAATATATAGTGAAAGAATGAAGTAGGAATGAATTCTTACAAAACTTAGTTGCATTTTCCAGTTGAGAAGCTAAGGAATTTAGGTCAATGCAATCATTCCAGTTGATTTGATAGCACCTTGGTTCTCAGTGAAAACTATTTACCAGAAATTAAAGTGAAAACTTCTGTAGATCAACTCTTTGCTAATATAGGAAAGTGTCCCATCTCTCAGATTACGATTGGTGTTAGCTTCAAATAAAAATATAGTCACACGAGACAACTTAGTGCAATCACATTTGAGTGGTTCTTAATGCCAGAGACATATTTATGATCAACTGGGGGATGAATTATGAGGATAAATTACTCAGTGTTCTAGCAGATGTCATTGGGCATTCTCCCAGTTGAGTGGATGAGTAATAAATTGGGTTGGAATTTAAGATTAGGGCAGAGTATATGAATGAGATGTCACACAGCTCATAAATTCAGTGGCCAGAAAGACAGAAGAATGTCAACAAAAATGTTCAATGGACCTGTTATATAATTGAACTTAGTGGGTCCAACACATATAGCATAACAAATGATGCTCCAGTCTCTTTTCCTTAAAACTATATGGGAATTTACTTGGTTCTTTTGTGGAGATAGGGAGAAGGAAAGAATGATTATACACATTCCAGGCATTTGATATATAAATTAAGAATGAAAAAATCAGTTGCAAGAAACTGAATGTTATTGTTTCTAGAGATAAAACCTACATTGATACAATTCTTTGGACTGTTTGGGGGCATAAATTTTGTCTAAAGCAGTAGTTATGGCATATAGAGGTTGCATAATTGAGTTGGGAAATTCCTTGGATGGCATTGTACAGCTAAATGCAATTATACACCTGTTGGAGGGCCCAGGAGCATAAGCATGCTGAAGCTATAATTGGAGGCTAATGCAAATATAGAGATGTGGCAAGCATTACGCCAGCTGCTTACTGGGAAACTAGGGGGTAGGGAGGAGAAATCAAATTTCATGATAAGGCCCAGACTGTTGGAAAAAAAATCCCCTTAACATGTGTGAAGCATTTATTGAATTCAAACAATTATCCAAGTTTACACAGGTATTGTGAAGTGCTATAGAAAAAGACAGACTAAAACTGTGTGAGTGATGGGGAGGGAGAAAACATTCAATCCTAGCACATCACCTGTAAACTTCTCCCTTAGAGGGCCTGAATGAGAAACAGCAAACCCTATGGGAGGCCTGAAATTAGCAGGACAAAAGGAAATTGTCCACAATGGTCTCTCCAAAGAGTACAGAATATGCTAGTCCAATTCCTCCCAGCTGGGCCTTTGACAACAGTGCAACCCAAGCTCCACAGTTCCCTAAGATGATGAACCATAACATAGCATCTCTCTTCAATCTGGGAAACATAATAGACTGGTGTTACTCTTGACCTCTAACATAGATTTAAATACCTATTTGATGGAGTAAACTGAATTTTTTTCCCCCATATCAGTGGGTCACTGGGATGTTGTGATTTATTCTCTTTAGCAGACCAGACCAATTTTCCATTAGCCATATGCCTGCAGGAGAGGTTGGAGATATGTGAGCAATTTTGGAAGGTGATTATTTGGGGGTCTTTTAACTTTTATGTATTTTAAACTGTATTTAGAAAAGAAAACTGGAGGAAGTGTATGGAGGAGGTTCTGACAGCTTAAGGTAACACCCAAAGGACCCTTTGGTTGTACAAAGCTGTTCAGCTATGGAAAGACCTCCACCCCACTTAGGAAAGTAGAAGCTGTGTAGGAAATAATGCTGTATTCCTTAGAAGATAGTAATAGAGACATTTGTGGTTACTATGGCATGTCCTTGAAAGAGTCTTAATCTCCATCTTCTAAAGAGAATATAAAGGCCCTAACCATGTATAGTGCTTTTCCTGAGAGATGCTGTAATGAATCTACATTTTCTATCTAGTGCATTACTTATTCAGTGATGGTTTAGTTCCCTTACAGTGACAAGGATACTTCCTAGTAGTCTTGCTTCTTAAAACTGCTTAGTCTACAAAGCAGTTCTTTTACATGTACATTTAAAAATTGCACTTTTCAGATCCACTTTACACTTTCTCATTTTGCTGCACAGATACTTAGGAATTGTTAGCAGTTGACACGTGCAGAGAATGAGGCTCAGAGAGGTGGAGATTCCCAAGTAGGGTGGGAAAAAGAGGAATGGAAAGTCAACTGTGATACTCTTAACCACTAGGGGGGCGTCTCGCAATCTGGCGAAATGCTTTGTTCTGTGCGCAAACATTGGAGATTTGTTCAGAGACGGGTGGAAATGGACACATGAAGTATGCATGTATCTCGGGGCCCCCTGAATGCTGGAAGCAGAAAAAATAGGCACTCTAGAACTATAATGCTAACGCTCTTTTGGGTAATTTCCGTATGAGGGTGAGCTCCTGGATGGTTCGTCTTGGAGGCGACAGAGGAGACTGCGCTTTGTGCTTCAAGCTCTGGGTAGGTGCAGAGAGTGCGGGAAACACTGGTGAGGGGCTGGGGACAGAGGGGCTCTGTGCAAAATGAAATAATGGAGGCCAGGGACAGCCACGAGTAGCAAGAACTCGTGGAGAAAGACAAACCACTGAGGATGTGGTTGGGGGGACTCCAGGTCAGACAGCCATGGAGTGAGGAGGAACAGGTCCTGGGAGAGGCTTTGGTAGCTCATCCCTGATGCAGAGCTGAACCTTGTGTCCTCCAGGGCCAGGGCACAGTCCCCAAAGCACAGGGCTCATGGCATGGTGAGAAAGGAAAGTGCAGATTCATAAATGATCCCTAGCGGTGACCTGTACAAAGGGAGTGGACCCCTGGGGTTCTCAGATCATTTCACTCTGCAGCATTAAGAAAATGTTTTAGGTGAGGCGCTGAGCTCTTGGAAGGGAGGCACATTGCTTTGAGTCTTGGAAATCCTCTGGTTCCACATAAGTCACATGCCGTTAGGCAGGTGTTATGTCACACCAGCCATATACCTGGATTTTCTGGGACACTCCTAATTTCATCTTTTCTGTCCTGTAGCCTTTGTTCAATATCAAATGTTTCAGAAATGCCATCACATGGGTGTTGGTCTGAAAATGAGAAATATCCATAGAGCACTCATCTGCTGTCACCCGAAGGGGACTAATGGCTAATGACACAAACCAGTCTCTGGAGACCTGAGCATAGTATGCTGTGAGGCAGGCAGGCCTGGAGACTGAGAATTGTGAGAGAGTGCTGTGGGTACAGGATTGTGGGGTGCTCTGACCCTGAGAAGCTAAGGAGGGCAGCCACATGCAAAGAAGGGGGAAGGAAGGCTGAGTCCTTCAGGTGTGGTGACTGCTGAACAGACAGTGCAGGGTAACGCAGGAACTTTGACTAGAACTGTGATGGCCTGGGCGAGGTCTGAGGCCAGAGGCCAGAGTGCGCTTGGGGCTATCAAAGGCGTTCTGTTTAATGGTAGAAGAAAAATGCCTACATGTGGAAGAGGAATTGTATGGAAGAGGGTGGCAAGAAATAAATCTGGGAAGGGGGAGCCACCATGCGAAGAACATATTAGTACCGTGAGAAGTCAGAAAGGGCGTTAAGCAGGAGAGTGACATGCCTGATTTTGCATTTCACCAAATTGTGAGCAAGTATGGAGGATGGATGAGGCAGTCAGGGTGGAGGCCAAGCATGTAGGCAGGAGGCTGGGAGAAGTGAGCAGAGAAGGAAGCCAGACGTAAAGTGATAGGAGCTGGGTGGAAAGGAAGAGGCAGGAGAGAGCTCTGCAGCGCTTACTCAGTCCCCTCTTTGTGTCTCCCCCCTCTCTACTTTCCCTGCAGCCTCCAATTTGAGGGATCCAGTCTGCAATATAGGTATTTATTTAGGGTTCATTAGCTTTGAGACGGAAGTTGAAGTAGTGAGAGTGGATGAACTTTCCAGGGAAAGATCATGGAAGGAGAAAAATAACAGCAGACCTCCCTGGACCAACACAGTCAAGAAAAATAGCAGCACATTGTAACCCTTGATTGCACTAATGTACGCAGCTGTGATTTAATAAAAAAAAAAAGAAGAAGAAAAATAACAGAACAGACTCCCCCAGAGCAACACAGTCAAAGTTTGACTAGAGGAAAGGAAGGAGACCAAGATGAAGAGGCCAGAGACTCATGAGGCATCTGACTTGTGGTAGACCAAAAGGTCAGTTTCAAAAAGGTTGCTTAGGAATGTTAATGTGCTTCAGAGAAATCCAAGGGCCAGGGTATTTAAGCAGTAGTCATTGGATTGAAGTCCTAAAATCAAGCAATACCTTATGGACTGCTCCTTGTGTCCAGAAATGGCACAGAAATATATCAGACCCTGTGTCTCCATTTTCTGACACAGCCTTCAGCACACACATTCAAGGTAGAATGGCCATTTGTCCCTCCGAATGGCTGAGATGAACTTTCTCTCCTCTCTCTGATCATCTCACTTCTGCTCCATTCTTGGCTGGGACTCCCTCCTTCCCCCTCCTCCCAGTCTGCCCCATCCACCCAGCCTCCCTGCCTTCACCACTACACACAGAGTCTGTCAGCCCTTGTGTGCTCATTCCCTCAACCGAAGGCCCCTGTTTGAGCAGCGTCTATTTGAAGACAGGTGAAAATTTTCTTTCTTATTCTGTTTGCCCCAGTCCTCAGCATGGGGGCTTAAATATAGCGAAGATCCAGAAATTATTCGAGTGATTCTTAATATTTGCTGCTTACAGCACCATAATTAATATGATCTTGGATTATTTTAATTAAAAGGATCCTGACAACCCCAAGAGCCAACTTTTATTTCAGTTTCCTAGAGAAAAATAGAAACTCTGAGTTTGGTAAGAAGACTTCACAGCTTGAAAGTGAAGCAGTGGAAATTTGAATCTGGGTCTCTCTGATTTCAGACTGTACTTTTGCCACACTCCTTGCTGTCATCTTACCAGTGACTTGTGTGTACATTTACCAACTAGAAAACAATTTGTGTCTAATGAAGACTGATGTTCTCTGTGGTAGTATGCGCATCTTTCTACTCAGGTCATGTCATGTATCTTCATACATTCTTTGTCTCAGTCGCATTTCCCCCCATTTCTGCCAATCAGTGTAGCACCAGGGAAATGCCAGGGTGGGAGGTCAGCAACAGGTTGTCTGCAGTTCCCTAAAATACCACCAATGAGAGCACAAAACCCAAATGTTTATCTAATGATTAGAAGAATGAAGGGGAAAACAAACAATCTCGTCTTTGCAAGGAGAACAGAATGTGTTTGCAGCATTCTCCAAAGGGGTAGCAAATTTTACCCTGAAGTTTCTCTGATCAGGAAATAGAAGCAAGCTGCCCAGAGTCAGCAGGGGAAAATCTCCTGTGTTCAATTAGCAATCGCTTTGGTGTGAAAGGACAGTCTTCTTAGACTAGAATGGGAGTGGATGGAAAATGTTTTCTGGATAATGTAAATGTTGAAAAATAAGGTATTTGGAAAACTGAGAATCATATTGTCCCCAGGCCACAGACCTAAATCATGGGAAATCTGGGAGCTAGAGCTTAGTGACTCCTTATAGCTCAAAGATGGGCAGTAACTTGGGTCAACTGACAGGGTTGAAGGAGGCACAAACTCTTATTCATCCCTCAGAACACAAAGTAAACTTCTCTTCCTCTGTGAAGTTTTCATGATACCCCAGAAACAAGATGAGTTACCCCAAAGAGCACAGTTGGCTTTCTCCTATGGTATGCTTCACACTGTATTGTATTTATCCATGATCAAGTATATCTCCTCCACAGGAATATGAACTTTCCTAGATACGGGCTGATTCTTGCTGATCTATGCCCCACTCCTCTCAGTCCCAGTGGCTGTCTTTGAAACACTAGAAGAGTTCAGTAAATGTGGTAAGTAAATAAATGAAGTGCCGAGGGCAGACATTTGAATGAACTGTAGAACGTATTTTTATGGGCTGTAAAAACTGGGAAACATTTATGATATTAATCTTCCCTGTATTTATCCAGCTCTGCATTGTTCACACAGCATGTTTACCTACATTAGCTCATTTAATCCTCCCATAAATCTTGTCTTGTAAAAAGGGACATCACTTTTCTTATTATATAGATCATAAACCGAAGCACAGAGAGTTCAAATAATTTGTCTATGGCCATAGAGCTAGCAAATTGCACAGGGAAAGGGTGGCGGGAAGAGGCATGACGTGAAATACGGCAATTCCTCCCCTCCTTCCTTTGTCCCTTCCCTACTTTTTCCCCTTCTCCCTTTCCTTCCTTTCTTCTCTCCTTTCTTCATTACTTCTTTGTTCCTTCCTTCCTTGCTCCATGTATCACCCCTTCCTTCCTTCCCTCCCTGCTTCCTTCCTTTTTCCTGTCAGCCCTATAGTTGAAGCCTGGCCTCATTTACACTATCCATGTATGACTGAGAGTAGTCTTTTCCTCTCTATCCTCATTTACCCTCTGTGAAATGGGCTCAACTAAATGCAGCCTTTCATTGTAGGTCACAATTATAGCAGTTAATGGGTAACATGCATTGGTTGCTTATCATTTGCCTGGTGGTGTTTTTTTGTTTTAATAAACTTTTAGAACAGTTTTAGATTTATAGGAAAAACCGAAGATAGTACAGAGAATTCTCATATACCTCACTTTCACCTGGCATTCTTTTAAAGTGCTTTAAATGTAATTTATTTTCTATAAAGCTATTCATAATCCTGTGAAGTATCAGCTTCATTTTACTGACAAAACCATTGTATTTACTGGAAGGTCAAGTGAGGTCATCTCTTCTTCTGAATGGCATTGGAGTGGTCAAGGCAATCAAATATATGCCCTTAATCACTCTGCTCTCCTGCTCCATGGAGGTAAGAACATGGGCCCAGGGCTTAGTGCTCCTGGGTGTGTCTTTAGCCCTAGGACCTCAGTCTTTTAAAATCAGTCTAATCTCGTCCTGCCACATTGATGGTCTTGAAGACAAAACAGATAGGATTACCCTTTGCCCTTCCTACCTCCCTTTCAGTTTTCAACATTTAAAGTTGCCTTTGTATTTATTTAAAATTGATTCCTTCCAAATGAAAATTTTAGAAAGAGTAGAACCTGTCATAGATTTTGTAAGCATCCCTCTAGGACAAATAACCCATGAATCGCTTAGGAATCTGTAATGTACATTGAGCCTGGAATACAGCATTGTGGAAGAGTGCCCATTTCAGCATGTTCTAAGGTCAAGGTTAGACACAAGTGTTCACATGTATATGCCTTCTCTCTTTTAATAAAGGGTGGGAGAAGACATAAAAGCCACCAGCAGATTCTTAGGATAAAGTAGCAAAGGTGGAACTTCATTTTCCCAAAGATTAGAAAGGGGAGGAGAGAAGCCACATAAACATCTGGTCTTTCAAAATTCCTACAATGCCCTTTGAAGCCTAAATGTCCTTTAGGGAAATGATAATCACACCTGGTGGCAGAAACTTACTTTCAGGGTTTTTTTGTGGTGTGAGAGAGGAGTAGTAGGAAAGGGGATGGGAAAGAAAATGTTCATGTTTTTGGACATTTTTTGATATCTCGTTTTATTGGTATCAGAATTTGGAGAAGGAAAGCTGAACTATTTTCAAATGCCTATTGTTTTGAATTGTATTTTTTGAATATTCTGCTACTCAGAGACACAGTGTAAGGGATATCCTTTTATTTTCATCATATAAAACTTATATTGTAGTGGTCAGATTAAGTAGACTTATGCTATAGAGTTTTATTATATTAACTGGAAAGTTTGTTTAGCTCAGATTTTGGAATAGCAATAGAAAGTGTGTAGAGAAAAAAGCCTGAACTCTCTCATAAAATTGCATATATTATCCATTTAGAATTAATTTGGTATAAGTACATAAGCCCTTCTTGAAGAATATACAGGAATGGTCCTACTATTGGCTTCCAGGTTCTTCCCACTGAATGGTGCATGAGAACCTATTTTCTCTAGTCTAGTCTGAAATCTTCTTCTGCTGGCTTCACATCAGTTCTCATGGCTCATTGCTTTGTGTTCCATCTTGTGCCTATTTGCTAGGGATTGAATGTCTGTGTTCCCTTAAAATGTATATGTTAAAGTCCTAATCTTCAATGTGATGGTATTTAAGGGTAGGGTATTTGGAAAGTAACTACATTAGATGAGGTCACAAGCCTGGGTCATGGGATTAGAGTCCTATGAGAAGAGGCAGAGTCCAGATCTCTTTCTCTTTCCTCCAGGAGGGAATGCAGTGACACAGTAGCCACCTGCAAGCCAGAAGGTGGGTCTTCACTAGGAACCAAATCTGCTAATGACTAGATCTTCATCCCCCCAGCCTCGGAACTGTGAGAAATAAGGGCCTGTTGCTTAAGCTGCCCTGTCATTGCCACCTGTGAAGACTAAGGCACTGGTTCAACCAGTCTATGCCAGGATGATGTCATCTTGAATCAGACATCTTATTTTCTATCTCTGCTTACGACATCCCAAAGTTCATTTTTTTAGTAATGTAGCATCTCATAACAAATTTTCATCTGAAGAAGACTTTGCTTTATTCCAGTGTGACTGCGAACTATCTGGCACCAATAACTTTTTACCCTATAACTGTGGCAGTCTTTGTCCTCTACAGTCAATGGCTCTTTTCCTTATATTTTTTGCTGGCTTCACTATAGGGAGGAGAATACAATTCTGTTCCTTTTAATGAGGAGCAACCACTTCTCTAATGGTCTTGGAAGTAAATCTAGCTCTACTCCTGGACAGAAATATAGAAGCCATGAAATTTCCTATGAAACCGTGGGACTTGGAGAAGTGTCGCAGATTAACCAGTTGACACCCAATGCCTCATGGTCTATAAACCTTATCACTTATAATTAGCAGTATTAGAGAAGCAGAGATATTTTTTGCCAACCCTGTCCTAAATGTTGTACTGGGCCTTTTCCTGATACCTCAGGAAAGTGGGCTAAACCTCAAAGCTGAGGGAAGTGTGTGATAAATACATCCATTGTAAAAGAGAATGGCAAAGATCTTCTGGATATTCCCTCAGGCTACCTCACCACCCAAAGCCCTGTCTCTCAGGCCATTTTAAGTGAAATTTAAAATCGGAAGAGAGTTTATGGAGGTAGAGAGAGCTTTAATTTGATTAATGGAAAGAGGTAATTACTTCTTTTCTTGTTAGATGATTAGGGGAGGCTCTCTCCGAGTACCAAACCAGATCTAAGCATGGATACTTCAAGAGAATCACACATCAAAATTAGAGATGGCAATCTATAAAATCTCCAGAAGTGGAGAGCCTGCAGGGAGGGGAGAAAACATCTCAATATCAGACCGTTTGCTGAGGAGGACAAAGTTGTAGGCTCGCTCAGAGCACCACAGCATGGTAAGAGAGTTCTTAGGAGAACTTTGCATGATCTCTTGTGTCCTTGGCATTCACACAAAAGAAACCTCTCTATGAGATTCCAAAAGTAGGCATTCAACTAGAGCAATCAGCAATAGCAGGGAAAGAAAGGGCCACAGTAGAGTGTTCCATCCTCTCATGGATAGATATGGCCAGGATGTAAGCCTTCCAGAAACCAAGTGGATGCTTTAGAAGATAACAGGCTGTAGCTATCTGTTGAAACCCCACCACAGAGAGCAACCTCTAGGGCAGTGACTTCCAGTGTGTGGTGATAACTGCTATGCCGTGAGAGGATCTTAGGTGTGCCACAAAAAGTTTTGAAGATCATTAATTAAATTATTTTCAAAAGAAGTTTAAAGCACAATAAGTACACTCTTTTTTTTTAATTCTTTTTTTGGTCATCATAAAATTTAAGTGTGCTACATAAGTTTAATTATAGGTTCAAGTGTGTTGTCAGATTAAAAAAAAAGGTTGAAAAACTGCTGTAGAGCAAAGAGAATACATGAAAAAGAGACTATGGAATAACCCTTTGGAGCAAGAGCACAGAGGGTACCTTGGGGTCAGACAGGGAGCACCTCAAGTAGCTCAGGGAACTACAGTGCAGGAAGCAAATGGGTCTCTGGAGCACCCACAGCCATGTCTCAGGAGAGGCCAATGTTTGAACAGCCTCTACACATTCACACTTTCCTTTTAACATCCCTCTGTTTCCTCTCACCTGATCCTGAGGAGCCAAGAAGAAAAGAATATACCTCATCTCCTTTCCATGTAGGTACTTGAGTCTAGATCAAACCTGAGGCAGGAGAAGAAGGGAGGGTGATTTTATGTGAAATGAGAAGCTCACTTTTTAATATCTAGAAACAAGTCTTGCTTAATGAAAAAGGAACATAATAAATGTAAGACTAATGAAGAACCTGGAATCTAGTCTAGATGAAAACATAACTTAAGAAACAAAATGGCTTTATTGGAGAATTCTGCCTGCTATTAAAATAAAAATAAATTCTGAGTGCTGAAATACCTGAAAATAAGTAGCCAGATATGATGAACAAACTAACAACAGATTGAGTATCAAAAAGATATCATATTTAATGTAATAAATCCATATGGAAATTTTAATGAATAGAATATAAAACCATCCAAAGATGTAATGCTGGAAAAAATACCTGATATGAAAGATTAATTATACCTGTGGTGCAAAACATTGAGTACCAGGAACATTTGATTCAGAACAATAACTATCTAGACATATTCTGGCTAAAAGAATTAATGTAAATGATAGAGAACTAGTGCAAATGTCAGAGAAAAAATTATGGAAAAAATTAGAAAATTAAAAATTAATTTTTAAAAAATTAAAGGAAATGTATAGGAAAAAACAAGTCATCTATAAGGAGAACAAAAATTAGGCATCAGGTTTTTCTGCAGTGCTGTTTAATGGCAAAACATATTAGAGAAATGACTTTAAAATTCTGACACAAAGAAAGTAAGAGCAGATTCAGGAATCTTATATCCATCTAACTGTTGTAGAGTATCATTATTCTCAAAAATACATGAAATCAGGAAATACAGAACTTGTGAGCACATCTTAAAAATTCTCCAATAGCATCTTTCCCCAAAAATGATGACCCAAAATAAAGAGCTCAGGAATACAAAATACTTGGTACATATAAATATAAAATTAATTTATATTTAAATATAGAATTACAGCTTATCAATTTAACAGAAATAGCTGGATAACAAAATGAGAAACAGTTAAATTCTAGCAAGGTAAGTGTGCTATATAGAGACAGCGGGGAGAGTGAAAGGAAACTAAAAATACCTCAGTCTAGTATAGGAGGAGAGACAAGAGTTTCTAAAATATTTCACAAAAGAAATTATGAAACCATTAAGAAGTTGGGTGGTAACCTTTTGGTGTTTACACAGAGAGACATATAAATTAGGATGATAAAGCCAAATGATATCATGCTTCATGCAAATAATTGTATTTTTATTCTATTATGTATTTTATATCTTCATAATGCCAGAAATATGACTGAGTTCACTCAAGACAAATCTATGGGTTGTTCTCTTTTTGTTTGTTTGTTTGTTTTTTATGGGTTGTTCTTTAAAAGGTTATGTCTCAAAAAGACTTACTGCTAAATATTAAAGTATTATTAAAATTACTAGTGTTTTCTATAATAAAAGATAGTTACAATAAAAAAGAAGAAGTTGGGAGTTTTTTAAAGCTCTGTTTAGTAGTATAAATGGAATGAGTAGTATAATCTCATAATGCATCTGAATGCATAAAACATAATTACAAATGATACTATATTGAAACAGTTATCAAATTATTTTAAAAGAATTTTGATTCTTTTCTTTCCTTTCTTCCTTGCCTGTGATTCTTTTTAATAATAGAATAAATGTGCTTCTTCGTTACTACTTTAAGTAAACAAACCTAATGGTGAATTTAATAATCACCATAATTTTAAAGTAGTGACAAATACAATGATATTTTGAAATATCTACAATACATGTAAAGTGATATGAAAATATCTGTAATGGGTACTGTTATAATACTATGGTCTTTGGTCTACTTTCACAGTTGAAAGAAATGCTAAATTTCAGTTAGGGTTTAGCAAACTTGAAGATGTGTTTTCTCATTCAAGTTCAAAGATCATCTGAATTTTTCTCTCTGTAGATTTCCAAGCTTCCTTTTTAGACTTTCATATTAAGACATTTTCCTCTGGTACTAATATAACTCAGAATCTCCTGATTTTTCCATACTTGAACAGATGTAAATACATGAGTAGATGAAATTATATTTTCCTCTGTCTTTAAATGGTGGTGAAATACATCTCTTTTTTTTATTCATTACATTCAACTACCCAGTGATTGATTTGTAGATAACAGTATTTGTTTTAGGTGTACCTTATCTTGATATAGTTAGATATAGAAAGAATGAAAGCCTGGGAAAAAAATGTAGTTTTCGTTATGAATTGCCTTAGGTGGGGATGAGTATGGAAATAAAAAACGGAGGATTGGGTCAGACACAACGCGTTCTTTCTGTTTCCTGTGTGCTCGCTAGTGCTTAGTCAGTTACATAGGAAATTCCCAAAGAGTTGTACTTAGGGCCTCCATAATTCCTAACAACATGAAACATTGCAACATAGCAGAATTTGAAAATAATACATCAATTAATAAGCTGCCTAAGTGAAGCAGTTGAACTTTGTCAAGTAGAGGAAGTCCCACATGCTCAGACAAAAGCCTCACTGTAATTGAAGTTGCAACTTTGGAGATAAATAGAAGGAAAGGTAAGGCTTGGGAGCATAAGGTCAACGTTGGCAAAGTGACTGTTTTCCAGCATGAGAGCCAGGCGAAGATGTTTAAATCATTTTATAACTGGGATTCTTTGTAGGGTGTGGGATAAAAAGAATATGATGTCCTGTCCAATGCATCCAACCAGATGATGTTTTCCATCCATCCATTTTTTGTGGTTCACTTGAACTTGACTTTGTCCTCACACTTTCATGGCCACTCCAGCTCTCTGCGATTATCAGCCAGTGAGTCCAAAATGTATCATTTTCTTCCTTCTTCCAGATGGGCTGCAAATGTTCACTCTTATATTCCATGTTGGGCTTACTCTAACAATCAAAGATAGACTGTTTCTTCATAAAGCAGCTGCCTTGGGTGGTCAGTTGGACTCCAGTTTTCCATGTAATAATATAAGATGACAAATTACTCAACCCATGCTGAATTCTCTGTGGAACATTAATGGGAAGGTTTTTGGGATAGAAAGGGATAGCCTCCTTTTTTTTCCCCTTTGGGTTCCATAAAGATTCCTCTGAAAACACTTTAATAAGAGCAGGATTCAGGCCATAAATGCCACATTTTGAATGAACAACTCCATTGCAATTCAGACAGCAGGTACCACATAGTTCTTAGACAAAGATCATCATTGTCCAGGAATTTATTTTCTAGTATTCATCTCCAACACAAGAACAAAAAGTACTAGATTCTGTGTACTGTAACAGCTTCTGCCAAAGCAATAATCAATTGTCTATAGCCAATAAGATTCTGAAATACATAATAGATTTCTAAATAGTTTGGTGTGCAGTAAACTTTTATTGGAGATGTCTCATATGTCTGTGTAACATAAATAATAGTTAGTTACCAGTGAATCAAGTTGTGTTCAAATCTTAAAGTACTTGAATCTTGTGTATTCATGAGAAATTAACTGAGACAAAGATCAGAGACCCTGAACTCACAAGTGCTTCACTAGGCCCTTCATTAGAGCTATGTAAATTGTCTGCCTGTGTTGCCTTGTGAGTGAGCATATTATGTGAAGGCAGAAGCGTACTCATTTTTCATCCCACAAAATCAGATAATAAGGCAATAATGAGAAAGAAGAACTCCCTTGAGAATAAATGAGGGAAAGGAAGACGAAATGGTGACTCCATTGAAGATGTGACTACCAGGTGCAATATAATGTCCCCTGGTATCATGGCAGGAGTTTGGCCAATGTTCCAAGACATTATCTTCTGACTTAGCAAACATAGTTTGTTGGAAACATTCATATTCAAATTAAAATCATGTATAAGTTACATCAATTTCTATACTCTGTCTCTGCTATTGGGAAGGTGTTTTTTAGAGGAGATGAACGTTTAAATTAGTAGACTCTGAGTAAAGTAGTTTACCCTTTTTAATGTGGGCATGCCTCATTCAATCACTTGAAGAAGGTCTTAAGAAAAAAGACAGACTTCTTCCTGAGGAAGAAAAATTTCTGGCAGACTGGCTTCAGACTCTGGCTGTGACATCAACTCTTCCCTGCTGTATACCTTACCTGACTACCTGGCAGGTTTTTGACTTGCCAGCCTCCATAATCATGTGAGTCCAACACCCTAGTACTGAACTGTTCTCTCTCTATGTTTATTTGCTTTCTCTGTACACACACACACACACACACACACACAATTATTCTTTTTTATAATTAAATAATAGCTGTGTACTTTAATGCACTCAGCTGGAGTACAATGGAGTACAATGGAGTGGTTTGTACAATGTACTGGTTTTATATACAATTTGAAATATTTTCATCTAACTGGTTAGCATAGCCTTCATGGCATTTTCTTATATATTGTTTTAAGACATTTATATTCTACATTTAGTAAATTTCACATGTACCCTTGTGAGATGCATCGTAGGTGTGGTCCCACCAGTTACCCTCCCTCCACCCATCCTCGCCCCTCTGCTCCTCTCACTATTCCCTTTCCCCATATTCTTGGGCTATAATTGGTTTCATAGTAGGGCTGAGTACATTGGATATTTTTCCTCCATTCTTGAGATACTTTGCTAAGAAAAATATGTTCCAGCTCCATCCATGTAAACATGAAAGACATAAAGTCTCCATCTTTTTAAAGGCTACATAATATTTCATGGTGCACATATACCACAATTTATTAATCCATTCATGGGTTGATGGGCACTTGGGCTTCTTCCATGACTTAGCAATTATGAACTGGACTGCAATAAACATTCTGGTACAAATATCTTTGTTATAATGTGATTTTTGATCTTTGGGATATATACCTAGTAGAGGAATTGTAGGTTCAAATGGCAGGTCTATTTTTAAATCCCTAAGTGTTCTTTCCAAAAGGAACATATTAGTTTTCATTCCCACCATTAGTGTAGAAGTATTCCCTTTTCTCCACATTCACGCCAACATCTCTGGTTTTGGGCCTCTGTTCCATTCACAGTAATGCCAAAGAAGATGAAATATTTGGGAGTTTACCTAATGAAGGACATGAAAGATCTCTATAAAGATAACTATGAAACTCTAAGAAAAGGAATAGCTGAAGTGTTAACAAATGGAAAAACATACCATGTTCATGACTGGGAAGAATCAACATTGTTAAAATGTCCATACTACCCAAAGCAATATACAATATTAAAGCAATCCCTATTAAAGCTCCATTGTCATATTTTAAAGATCTTGAAAAAAGAATACTTCGTTTTATATGGAATCAGAAAAAACCTCGAATAGCCAAGACATTACTCAGAAATAAAAACAAAGCAGGAGGAATCACACTACCAGACCTCAGACTATACAATAAATTGATAGTGATCAAAACAGCATGGTACTGGCACAAAAACAGAGTGGTAGATATATGGAACAGAAAGAGAACCAAGAGATGAACCCAGCTACTTACTGTTATTTGATCTTTGACAAGCCAATTAAAAACATTCAGTGGGGAATAGATTCCCTATTAGCAAATGGTGCTGGGTGAACTGGCTGGTGACCTGTAGAAGACTGAAAGTGGACCCATACTTTTCATCATTAATTAAGGTAGACTCCCACTGGATTAAAGATTTAAACTTAAGACATGAAGCTATAAGCACACTAGAAGAAAGTGCAGGGAAAACACTTGAAGAAATCAGCCTGGGCAAATATTTTGGACGAGGACCTCCTGGGTGATTGAAGCAACACCAAAAATACACTACTGGGACCTGATAAAACTAAAAGCTTCTGCATAGCTAGGAACACAGTAAGTAAAGCAAGCAGACACCCCTCAGATTGGGAGAAGATATTTGCAGGTTATGTCTCCAACAAAGGTTTATTATCCAGAATACACAGAGAACTCAAACGTATTAGCAAGAAAAGAACAAGTGATCCCATCTCAGTGTGGGCAAGGGACTTGAAGAGAAACTTCTCTGAAGAAGAAGGCACATGGCCTATAGACTTCAAAAAAATGCTCATCATCCTTAATTATCAGAGAAATGCAAATCAAAACTACTTTGAGATATCATCTAACT
>CAUYON010208201.1:0-11677 GCA_963573935.1 Arctocebus calabarensis
TGAGGTTAAACATAACATCTCAAAATGAAGCAATTAGGGGTTTCTGTAAAACAGGAGTCTTTAGTAATTAAAAATGGAAAAAAAAAAGGACAGAAAGAAAGAGAAAGAAAGAAAGAAAGAAAGAAAGAAAGAAAGAAACTATCTTGGTAGATACTGAGTAGGCCTGCCAGGCTGGACGGGGAGGCTCATTGCTTTTCTTGCCACCTGGGAGGTCAACTTTTGATTATGGAAGCAGTAGGTGAGGGAGTTATGTATGAAGATGGGTTTTGAGAAATGTGAGGCCCAGAGATCTTGAGAATAAAACCATTTTTCCTGAGACTCTGAGGACAGGGTGGGAGCCGCAGATTCCAGGCTCCTTTTGTGGTGGTGGTTCTGAGTCTTTACTGCTTTCCTGGAGAACTAACTGCCCAGGAAGCAGGCCCAGCCCGGGCTGTGATGTCGGGGGGCACTCCCGAAGGGCGTCCGTGTGCTGGTTTCTTTCTTTTCCCTTAGAATCTTCTCGAAGCCACGTTTTAGTACTGGTGTTGGACTTGGGTTCCTAGGAGACTTGAGACAGGGATCACACCCTGTCGCCAGCACACTTGGCTGGTCACGGCGGCTTTGAGGTTGATGAACAGATATTCCTGGAGTCACATGCTGTAAATGTCAAGGGAGTCTCTAGTTGTCAATATGACATTTGGCAAAACCCAAACAAACGAAACACAGTTTAACAATAGGAAATGTCAGAATGTGGTGACTCTATATTGACTTGTAGAGAATACACAATTTGCTCTTAAATTTAGAGGTCATTAGGGGCAACTTGATTTAATTCCATGGTAATGTCTGTGACTTTCTTTATGCTTGCTTCCTAGATTAATTACTCACACTTCAATGAGGGTCCCTCTCCCGGCCTCCATGAACTGTTTTTGCAGGAAAATAAGGGCCTCACAAAAGGCATTTTGCCTCACACTTGTTTCCTGAAATCTTGGTTCCAAACCTTCTCGGTCCCAACTTTGATTGTTTTGCTGAACGGGTTCTTTGAGGGTAACTGGAGATGAACATTTTATTTCATGTGTTTATCTTCAGATATTTGATATGTACCTTCATGGTGAGTATAGGGAAAAGAAGCAAGACAGTTAGTGGACTACAAAGGCATCCCTGGGTACTGTGATGTGATAGTAGCTGTCTTACTTTTGCAACTCAAATGAAATATGCATTTCAGTCCCAAACTGAAAGCATTATTTTAAGCCATTACATTTACTCCAAAGTCCGTTCATAAATTTCTGTGCTAAAGTACAAGCAAAGTATAAGCAACTATTCCATGATGAAGTGGTTGGTCTCCCATGTGAAGAATGGTACCAGGTATGCCCCGTAAAATGGGCTTCTCCTAAGGGACCCAGTGTAAAACCCTTGGGGGTCCCTGGCAGTCTGGCGGTTGCTCACAGTGGGCTGTGTGATCAGTGCTTGGCAGAGAAAGACACTTCCGATTAACAACTGGGCTTCTATGAAAGTCCCCTCTGGAGTTGCAGAGACGCACGTAAAAGATGGGATGAAACGGCTGCATTGTCCAGACACGCTTTGCTTTGTGTGCTGGGCAGAATCTTTGCAGCCTCCTTTCTTTAGCTGCCATTTGCAGAGCAGCTAATTTGGAACTTGGTTGAGCCTTAACCTGTGGAGAGGTGGTAGCATGTCGTGTTGAGTCAAAGTAGATTTCTGACATTTTTATTTGGGCCTGGCCGGGAAGAATGCAAGGGCTTTCCCTTCTGAAGGGCTGCTTTGTGCCTCCTGCTCTCTTTGGGACATTAACAACCACCATTTACTCTTCGGGGTCTGGGCTTACCCCTTTACCTGTGGCTGGTCGGTTTGGCAGAGCGGAGGCATCACTTGGCCCCCCGTGCATCTGTGATTGATGCCCTTGGCCCAGGGGCTCCCACTTGCCCCTCCAGGAAACAGGAGGGCTGCAGAGATAGCGCTCAAGTTTTCTTTCACAGTCCCCATTTCCTAAGTCTAATCACCTTCTGCTGTGGGAAAGAGATGAGATGAGGCCTAAAAAACAGATCATTGTCCGCCTCCTAGATTAATGCAGAGAAAGCGGTATTGTCTGCTGAATGGATAAATCTTCCTGCTGTCACTCAAAACCTAAATTCAACGCTACTTCATTTCTAAGAGGCTTATCTTCCTTGAATAGACCCTTGCAGCTTGAGTAAGAGGCGATGTAATGAAGCGTGTTTTTTTCTTAAGTGAGAACCCTACTGCAAAGAAGGGGGAGGCCGTGCAGCTGTTCTGAAGGGGCTCTGCAGACTCTCCAAAGACTTGTCGTTTATCTGGTCTTGCATGACATCAAATGATAGAAGATCAAGTTCAAAATCTGCCAGAGCAGCACCAAAGGGCATCTTCATCTGTTAATTAAATAATGGTTGTTAACATACAATGTCATGCAGCTGGGAGTCATAGCAAATGTTACGGGAAAAATATTGCCTTTACTTTCAACACTTCCCCTTCTGTCTGTGTTTATTAGGAGACAAATAGCTTGGGAAGTGGCAATGGTTTTGCCTGGATCCGAAAGTTAATATTGATGCCATAATATGTGGTTAAATGAAAGGGCAGCTAGACAGGTGGGTATTAGGCAGATGGATAAATTCAAAGTGACATGCTGAGATCACTGAAGACCATACCCTTTTGTGTACGCTTGTAATTAATTCAGCTGCCCCCACAATGTGGGCTCACCGACTTCTTCTGGAAAGTTAAATACATGTAGCAAACACACACACATACAATTACTATAAATAATTGCTTACTTTGGTGTGACTTAGACTACTGTACTATGCTGAAGTTTAATTTGAACTTTGGAATACATGTCAAGATTTTCATCACTGCAATAAATTTTATTGGATAAGGATAATTTTAGCAACATTTCGTCATCTACTGGCTGGAGCTTGTGTGTACAAGTTAAGAGAATTGCATTTATGAATGTTTTGCTTTATTAGCCTGCATGTAATAAAATGGTACCATATTTGAGCTGACAGCTACAGAAAGTAGGCTCTATCCTTCAGAACAAAATGGTTTGGAAAGGTGTTAATGTCTAACAATAATTTTGTCCTCTGTGGTAATTTGCTTCTAAAAAAGTATCACTGAAGAAGTCCTGATGAGTCTTTAATTCCCATTAGGTCTGAGCTTGAAGGAAATATTGACAGTAAAATAACTTAAAAAACTTGTATTTTGCGATTTCAGGTGTGTATCTTTACGTTGTCTAAAGCAATTATTTTATAGTTGTTAATGTTTATAGCTTAGACTGCCCTTAGTCTATGGTAGTTAATTATTTAATCCTTTAAGACTTATGACAAAAAGAACACTGTGCTCAGGAACAGCAATCTCCTTTCTTTCTACCTAACATCAGCTCTGACTGTTTTTCTACCTTGATTATTCGCTCTAATTTGGCTAAGGAATGCATGACTGATTGAAGACCTCAAGTCTCCAGCTTTGACTCTTCCTCAGCTAAGACTGTCACCTGGTCAGTGAACAGTAGGCACCGTTAACTGATTTGAACTTCACTTCTCAGGTCTCGTCTTGGTTCTTTGCAGAAAGAACATACCAAGAAGTTTCCAATAAATACACAAAGGAAAGGGAGAAAGTGAAAAGTACATGGCAAATAAAGTTAGTCTGGATGTCGTTGAGAGTTGCATGGTTTCAAAGAATATCCTGAACCCTAATCGAAGCTCAACTGAATTCTTTGGGCTTCTAATTACTGTCTGATTCATTCATAACACTCTGGGCCTGGTGTTCAGTGCAGGACCCACGGAAAGGCCAGCTTGCTGGGGGCTCAGCCGGCCTTGCAACATTGTCTCCGACCCCTTACCTGCTTCTCAGTGCTGTGGCTCAGACAAGATTATAGTGTTTTTTTTTTTTTTAGCTATTTAAAAAAGTTTCAGCTTCCTATATGGGTACAAATGACTAGGTTACATGGTAAAGTCCAAGTTGTAGTTGAGTCCTTCACCAGAGAGGTGTGCCAGGCGCCCGACATTGTACCAGTTAGGTGAGAGCTCGCCAACCCCTCGTTTCCTCCCTCCCCACTTCTTGAATATAGTCATGTATGTTTTCTTGTGTGGTTGTTTATCTACTGGTTTCATGCTAGCATTGAGTACACTGGATGCTTGCATTTCCTTTCTTGTGATGCTTTACTAGGAAGGAATGTGTTACAATTCCATCCAGGTAAATACAAAAGAAGTAAAGTCTCCCTCTTTCTTTATGGATACACCACGGTTTGTGAATCCATTCCTGAGTTGACGGGCAGGTGAGTTGTTTCTGCATCTTGGTGATTGCAATAAACAATGTAGTGTGAATGCCCTTATGATAAATGTGTTTCTTCTGGGTAGATGCCCAGTAGTGGGATCGCAGGATCAAATGGAAGGTCTACTTTTAGCTCTTTGAGGATTCTCCCTCCTTCTTTAAGGACTGATTTAGTTTGCAGTCCCACCAGCGGTGTAGGAGAGTCCCTTAGCTTTTTAAGCATTTACTGTGTGCTGGGCACTGTACTGAGCCCTCTCTGCACACTAGCTCATCTCACCCTCATAAGAACGCGGGGAGGCAAGTTACTGTTTTCCTCATATATTCTTGTCAGATAAGGAAAGAGAGACAGAAATGTTAATTACCTTGCTTAGAGTCACTCAGCTTGGAAGTGGTGGGACCAGGATTCAAATCCAGGAAGTCTCGGCTCCAGAGTTCATGCTCCTAACTCCACACTAACTCATGACTGAGAAAGCCTTAGCAAGGGAAGAAGTTGCACCTTAGCATGTGCTTCTGTCTCGGCCAGGCTGATGCTGTTTGCACAGCATCCAGATTGGTGATTTGATATTAGCCCCAAGCCCCCAGATTATGGATGGCATTTATTGTTTCTCAACTCTGTGTGTGTGTGCATCTGTGTGTGCATATGTATGGGCATGTGCATGTGTGTGTACATATGTGTGTGCGTATGTATGTGTGTGCATACGAGTGTGCATATGTATGGGCATGTGCATGTGTGTGTGTATGTATGCGTGTGTGTGTGCATCTGTGTGTGCATATGTATGGGCATGTGCATGTGTGTGTACATATGTGTGTGTGTATGTATGCGTGTGTGTATGCATGTGTGTGTATGCATGTGTGTGTGCATACGAGTGTGCACATGTGTACATATGTGTGTGCTTATGTATGTGTGTATACGTGTGTGAATACGTATGTGTGTGCATATGTGTGCTAGAAAATGAATTCCTGATCATGGACCTCGGATGAATCACTGAGCCTTTCCAAGTTTCACCCACGCTGTTATGCTAAAAGATGTATTTGAATGCCTACCATAGTACTTGGTACAGAGTACGTCCTATTATGACTGGAAGTGATGCTGAGTGCTGAAGTTTAACTAAATAAATGAAGTAATTCATGCCTTGATATTAGAGAATCCATTGTTTGTTGGGGAGGTTGAGGAAGGCCAGGTTAATGGTAAGGCTCCTTTTTTCTGGCTGAGTAAAATGTCTAATACCTTTTCTGATATGTCACACTGCACTGAGGTTTTTCTGAGACTTGGGGTGCATTTCATCTTGAACTGTGAATTGCAAATATTTTTATTGTCTTTTGTCACAAACACAGTGTCCTTTTATTGTGGTTTTTGATGCGTTAAATATGTTTTTATGGCCCCTTCTGTCTATAGTGCCTAGCATACTGTTGGTACTTAATAAACGTTAAATAATAATAATGTATGTGCATATGAGATTTGTGGAAGGAAATGACATACTGTTTAGGGATCTGAGATTGTTCTTCTGGTGCCCAGGGAAAACATACAGATGAGTGTATTACTGGGAATAGATTAGAGAGAGCCATCGATAGCAATGTCATCTCCCTAAAATATGATGTGGCTCCATCAGCACAAATCATCAATTCCATCTCCCACCTTCCTCAAGTGGAACTCTGATGCAGAAAGTTGCATTCCTGGATTAATAGGAATGGGTATGCAGGCTCCTTAGAATTTTGCGAATTAGCAAATGATGCTGTCATTTCTTGCTTATCAGGAAATTTGTTTAATTTGCAGGGCAATACCAGGCTAAGCTTTGGAGTGTTTCTTTTTAACTCTTAAGGAAGTGTTCCCATTTTGTGAGTGCTCTGCTTTAGACCCCGAGGTGAAGTGGAGAGGCTCCCAATCCTGTCTTTTCAGGGAGGACACCCCCCCCCCCCACTGATATCTTTGTCAGTAAGGAGACACCTGCGTCTGTGCAGTCCCACCACAGCAATCCAGCAGTCTCCTTCCTTTCCTAGCTGGGATGCGGCCCAGAATATCAGCTTTCTGTGCTGTGCCAAAAGCCCCAGTGTTTGTGTAAGATAAAGATGAGACACGGCGGCCGCCCCCAAGGCGCATCTGTTCACATGTGTCATTTGGCTCGGCCCTGATTAGCTCGTTAGCCGAGAAGGCAGGAAGACGTGCAGCCCGGAGTTTGTGATTCATCAACCCGCTCCTGTTTGGGGGACGGTGTTGGTATGCTCTGCCAGTCTCCCCAGAGTCTGGCGTTTGCAGCCCCTCAGGGCAGAGTTTGTTGCATGTGTTCTCCCTGAGGGCACAGCTTCCCTGCTGGAGAGACAGGCGGGTTAGGTGGAGAAAGGGATTCCCTGCTGTTAGTTGTTCTTTTTTTAAAATAATTTTTGTTGCTTTCAGAAAACATATTTTGATGGAACTAATTGAAACTTTCTTATGGTCTGTGAGATGGTCTTTAATGCTTTTTATGTTCAAAGGTTCCTTCAGAGAGGCTCTTGTGAGGACGTAAGTTGCAGGTAGCAACAGGTATATTTTTCCCTTACTGCAAAGGCCAAGTGTAAGTTTTTTGCTAGTTAAAGAGGGTCTGCTCCTTTCTTTTTGACCTTGATTTTTTAGCCATATTCTGCATTACACCCGCGTTGGTTGCTTTATTCCCTGGCCCGTCCAATTACCATTTCTATCAGCGCTTCGGAAAGATTATGCTTTTTGGGTGTTCTGTAGACGTCTTTCCAGTGGCTTCACTTGGTGAATGTGACAAGTTTTGTGTTTTCTCCCTCCCCTCATTGAATTGAAAAGTTTTTTTGATAAATACAGGCCAGTAAGTGCCCAAAGGCAGTGTTTGAATGGCTGCTAAGTCTTTCAAGGTTAGGACTTAACCTCCGTTCTCCCTAATTCAACTCCAACCTTCAGTCTGAAGCCAATCAAGAATATCAGATGATACTTAAACAATGAAGGATTTCTGATATGCAGGTACTGCCTCTGTTCAATAGGATTGCAAATTCTTTGTGTGAAGAAAGTCGGTTTTGCTCTAAAGTACTGTCACAAAAAGTGAAATTACCATTCGCTTGGAATGATGCCATTCATCATTGTCAGAATACTAAGCATTGTAAGTAGCTAGGCCTCTCCAAATTAATGCCTTGTTTTGCATCGGCTAAATTTCCCAAATCCTTGAGGATGGGTCATGCAAAACTCATCTCACCATTTTAATTTATCAATCCAATATGAGTTCTGTGGAAGGGAGCTTCATTCAGTCTTAGGCCTTTTATTTACAGTCTAATTCTAAAAGAAAAGGAAATAAGATATGAAAATAAGTTGGAAAATGAGATAAATCTCTCAGTGAAATCACCAGACCTACTCAGTCCTGTAGCAAAACCTCCATAATTCATTTGTAGGTCAGCTCAAGGGATTAGCCATGACGTATTTGGAAATTCATTTATTTTTATTTTATTTTGCTGTTTCTTATGCATAAGGGTAATGCTGTCCCCAAGGCTTTTCAGGTAGCCCTCAAATCTTGACAACATTTGCTGTCTCTGAGGCCTAAGCCAAAATTAATTTTCAAATAAACAGCATAAAAATGTATGGAGTTGTATAAATTTGAATACAAAATGCATTTGTTTTGTTTGCTTACATACACACATACATACTGTCTGTTCAGCCAAAAACCGTAATGTGACATTGAAATTAATGGCCACATGTACATCATGAAAGTCAAAAAAGTTTTTCTTTGAGTTAAAAAAAAAACAGAACATGCAGCATTTTATTTCATTTCCATCTCAAGGTGGTCTTTAACAGATCTTCCTAGAATGTCTCTTGCTTGTTAATTTTTTCCTACAAGGAAATTAAAAATCTTTCATAGGAAACCCTGGTAGCTTGGAAACTGTATGACTTTTATTAGTTTAAAAGATTCCGTTGTCTTGGGAGATATAAAGGTATTTTCTTCCTGAAAGCTAAAAAAAAAAGGTAAACCAACTTATGCTGCTTGATTTCCTCCCTCTGATAAAAGACAGATAAAAGCAATGTGGAATGAAACAGGATGAAATCTGCTAAGGCTCGTGTTGGGCTTTCTTTCTAGGGGATACAAGGAAAAGAAAAATAAATTCTGTAGTTTTACAAAGGCAGTGCAGGAAGATACCTGTGTGTGTTCTCCCCATAAGGACTAGCCCACAGAGCCTAAAATATGAGGAATGCTGTATTTCTCACTTTCCCAGGCTCAATCCCTCAAAATGGTTTTTAAATAGACTTCCACAAGGGGGCTTTGTGTACATTTGGAGAATTTTTGTTTTGTTTGTTTAGATGTTTCTTAAATATATTAAAAAATGAACTTCTGCCTAGCAAGGCGTTGAAGTTCCATGTCTCGGCCTTTTGAAATCTTTATTATGCAGAAAACAAAACCAGCTCCCCCCTCCTGTGTGGCCGCTGAGTTGGAAGAAGTCTGTGAAAGCAAAGGGTGAGGGGAGAAGGCCTGGAATTGCTGCTGGATGGTCCCCAGGGCGTGGGTCTCTCAGCTCTTGGGACACTGTCCAGACTCACTTTGTCCAGTTTTGATTGCCCAGCTGGAAATAACTGTATATGCGATTGCTTTTTTAAAAAGTTTAACCCATGTTCTAATTGTCTCTTGTGATTTTGGCTGAGTGGTTCTTATTTTTTCCCCTGTATTATAGCACCTCTAAATATGGAGGTTTTCATGGTTCTACATAGCTTATTTCTCTGAGAAAAAAGTAATATGGCAATTAACTTTAGGAACTAGGACCAGCAACTCACATCTCTGCAGTTTTTCCTGAGGGCATCATGAAAGAGCCCATAGCTGGAGTTTGAGGCCCTGGCCAGTTATCAGCTAGAAGGATTTTCCTAGGAAAACATTTTCATAGTTCTGGGCCTTAATTTCTTTATTAGTGATGGTTTTTAAGGGCCTTCCAGATCAGATTGCTTCTCTGTCCCTTTTCTGCTATTTCGGGCAGGATCAAATACACTAGTGGCTACACTGACGCAGGAGGAGGCTGCACATGGAGCCTGGCACCTGTGAACTTTGGAGTGAGGGTCTTCCATTTGAAGCCCTGTGTGAGGTGTTGGAGATGGGCAGATTGTTCCCTAAGTTAGATTCCTTACTGTAGACTGAGTTGTTCTGAGGCTCCTACCAGATATGCTTTTCAAGGATTTGGGAGTGTTTGAGCGCTGGCAGGGCCCTGGTGGCACTGTGTGTTAGTGTCTGTGGACCCCTGTCTGAGTTTCTGAGGAGTGGTCTAGGCCCAGCCCTCGTTGCGTTCTAATACCTGCCGTGTTACTCATACAGGGGGCCTATTGTGTGCACTTCTGATTCCCACTGTGTCACTCATATGGGGGCCTACTGTGTGCATTTCTGATTCCCACTGTGTCACTTGTACTGGGGACCTGCTGTGTGCTCTTCTAATTCTCACTGTGTCACTTATACTGAAGGCCTACTGTGTGCACTTCTAATTCTCACTATGTCAGTCATACTGGGGACCTACTGTGTGCACTTCTAATTCTCACTGCCACTTATACTGAAGGCCTACTATGTGTACTTCTGATTCTCAGTGTGTCACTCATACTGGGGGCCCACTGTGTGCACTTCCAATTCCCAATGTGTCACTCATACTGGGGACCTACTGTGTCCACTTCTAATTCTCACTGTGTCACTCATACTGAAGGCCTACTATGTATACTTCTAATTCTCACTGTGTCACTCATACTGAAGACCTACTGTGTGCACTTCTAATTCCCACTGTGTCACTTATACTGAAGACCTACTGTGTGCACTTCCAATTCCCAATGTGTCACTCATACTGGGGACCTACCATGTGCACTTCTAATTCTCAGTGTGTCACTTATACTGAAGACCTCCTGTGTCCACTTCTAATTCTCACTGTCAGTCATACTGGGGGCTTATTGTGTGCACTTCTAATTGCCACTGTGTAACTTATACTGAAGGCCTACTCTGTGCACTTCTAATTCTCACTTGGAGGCCTACTGTGTGTACTTCTAATTTCCACTGTGTTACTCATACTGGGGGCCTACTGTGTGCACTTCTGATTTCTTCTATGTCAATCATACTGGGGGGCCTACTGTGTGCACTTCTAATTCCTACTGTTTTACTCATACTGGGGGCCAAATGAACTTGAAAACTGAGGACAGGAAGCCTGTCTCGGTCAGCACACTGAAAGATAAGGGCCTGTCTGGTCTGCGTTGGGTATGAGGGAGCTGAGTTGGGAGCAGCTCAGCTAATTTTGCAGGACGAGAGGGACAGTCTGCTTCAAATGTAACTCAGAATTTGACTTCTTTTTCCTCACAAACTGGATGAAGTCTTAGGAAACTTTGGGTGTAGAGGCTGCATCCATGGTGGAGTGCCTGCTAGGTTTCTATGTCTTCATTATGGCACAGGTGAGTAGGAGAAGGGAGAGTAGCATCTGTGTGGTTTTCTCTTGGGATTTTGGGAAGAAGATGGACTAGTGGGACTTGGGGCTCATCTCCTGGATATCCAGGTAAACTGTGCTCTGTCTGCAGGGTGGATGGGGTCCAGATTAGCATCTGGATCTTGCCCTACATGTTGGGCAGGTATCACCCCCCCATTCCATCTTCTCATAGACAAAATGGGAGGAAATAACCCCACTGTTGGGGCTTGGAATGCATAAAAGTCTTTGAATGGTGCCTGGTAATCAACCAGGTTGTGGCTGTAGCTTTGCTATAATTACTGTTCTTTTAAAACCAGACTGATTTCCAGTGCAGATTGGGTGACTGAGAAAGTGCGCCCTTCAGCACCTGGCAGGGCTAGTGGGTGGGACCCAGTGGGGCGGCAGGACTTACTGAGGCTCTGCCTCCAGGTTTGTGCCCAGGCGCCTCTTCCAGAGCCCTTGTGCATAGCCAATTAAAAACCTCCTACAGGTTCCCAGATGTGTGCATGGGTACCCAACCTCGTGGCTCCACAAAGCCCATGTCAAAGGACACAGACCACTTACTGGCACTTCTAACAATGTCTAGGCATGCACTCAAACCCTCTTCCCCCAGACCATTTATGAAACTAATGCAGGCAGTACCTGACCATCCAATCCAGATGGAGCTCCACCCCTGTTTGCATGAAAATTGGGGGCATTTTGAAACTTTGGAGTCAGTGGGAAGCTCAGAGGCTTTAGGGTAATCCCCAGCAGCAAATCCTAACTGGGCAGTGCTTTCCAGGGCTCTGCGACGCTGGAAGCTTCAGAGACTATAGCATGGCAGGCAGGTGGCCTGAGCTATGGATAGAGGATAGTGAGAAAAGATAGGGGAGAGGAAGGTGAGAAGAGAGAGTGGGGGGAGAGGATGGTGAGAAGAGTCAGTGGGGGGAGAGGATGGTGAGAAGAGCCAGTGGGGGAGAGAAAGGTGAGAAGAGAGAGTGGGGGGAGAGGATGGTGAGAAGAGAGAGTGGGG
>CAUYON010208214.1:0-16678 GCA_963573935.1 Arctocebus calabarensis
GCGCCTGTAATCCCAGCTACTTGGGAGGCAGAGGCAGGAGACTCGCTTGAGCCCAGGAATTGGAGGTTGCTGTGAGCTGTGATGTCACAGCACTCTATCCAGGGTGACAGCTTGAGGCTCTGTCTCAAAAAAAAAAAAAAAAAAAAAAAAAAGGCGAGCCCTCTGACTGCTCACTTACTGTCGAGAGGGTTCCAGGCTGGAGGGAGAGACACAGGGGAACACGACGAACTCGCTGAGTTAAGGAGACGGAAGGGAGAGACTGAGGAGATCACAATGAGAAGAATTCATAGAACAGGGTATCAGGGAAAAGACAGCTGCAGAGAGAGAGAACCCGAGAATCTGCAGAGGGCCCCTCCGAGTATTCAGCAGAGAACTGATTATTCCATGTATGAACAGAAACGACCCAAAGTTGGAGACCATCTGAAAAGATGATTAAGGACGACAGGGCAGAGTGCCGAGTCCTCACACAGGGCTGGAAATAGTGCCTGTCCCCACCGGCCAGACTGAAAACTCCTAAATCCTGGGGCATTGGACAGAGTGCTCAGAAAGGACATTAAAGGGAAGATTAGCTGCGAATGAGCACTGCTCTGGGCCAGCCTAACAACCATGAAAGACCTGAAAAAGTCAACCTGTATTCCAGTAATTATACTGCATCCCCCAAGAAATGTTGAGAATTTTTGTAGGAATACAGAAAACATACAGCATTCAAAAGATAAAATTAACCATGTCTAGCATCCAATCATATATTACTAGATATGTACCCACAACTCATAATAAAGAGAAAAATAAATCAAAACCAACCTTGACTGACACAGATATTAGAATAAGTAGACAAGGAAGCACATTAAAACAATTATTAAAACTATTTCATATATTCAAAAAGTTAGGGCGGCGCCTGTGGCTCAAAGGAATAGGGCGCTGACCCCATATGCTGGAGGTGGCAGGTTCAAACCCAGCCCTGGCCAAAAACCACAAAAAAAGAAAAAAAAAGGTTAAATAGTCATATGCAAGATGTAAAAAAGAGTCAAATGAAACTTATAAAGATAAAACCTCCAATACGCTGGATGAGATAATAGCAGATTAGATTGCAAAAGAAAAGAAGAATAAATTGGAAGATGCAGCAATAGAAACTATATACACTAAAACTCCCCACCCCCCAAAAAACTAAGGACAAAGATAAAGCATCACTGCCCTGTGGGACTTCATGTGTCCTAATACATGCATGATTGGGCGTTGCAAAGGAGGCGTAAGTACGGGCAAAAAAAAAAAAAACCTAAAGAAATAATGGCAGTAATTTTTCCAAGTTGATGACAACACTAACCTACAGGTCCAAGACACTCAATCAATGCCAATCACAAGAAACAAGAGGAAATTTAAACTAAGGCATCTCATAATCAAATTATTCAAAGCAATGATAAAGAGAAAATCTTAAAAGCAGCCAGAGAAAAAGATATTATACATAGAAGCACTAAGATAAGAATCATAGCCAACTTCTCATGAGAAACAATGCAAGCAAGAAGACTGAATCAATATTTTTAAAGTATTTAAAGAGAAAAACTGTCCCTTTTATAGCTAGAGATTCAGAAAATAAATAGATAAATTCATTTTTAAAAGAAAGAGAAAAATCGCCCACATACAATTCTATAGTCTGTGAACTAGCTTTCAAAACCAAAGGCAAATAAAGATGTTGTCAGACACAAGCTGAAAGAGCTCATCTCTAGCAAGCTCACCCTACAAGAAATGCTAAAGTCATCCTTTGGCAGAAGGACAATTATAACAGGCAGAAATATTCATCTACACAAAGGGATGGGCAGCAACAGACAGGTACCTACATGGGTACATCCGTACGCTTTTTTGGTATTGTTTACGTCTCTTTAAAGATAAATGAATGTTTACATAAAAAGAACCACACCGTGTGCATCTGTAGGGTATCTAAAATACGTATAGTATTAAAGGTAGAAAGATGAGAAACAGAAGTATACAGTGCGTGTACTGTAAGGTTCCTGTATTACATGGGAAGTGGTGTATTGTCACTTGAAAGCAAACTTGAGAAGATAAACATATATGCTATAAATCCCAAGGCAACTATGAAAATAAAAGAGTTATGACTAATAAAAGAGGTGAGCTGAAAACATTAAATGCTCAATAAATCCAAAAGAAGGCCTGCAAGAAACTACCGAGCCTGGACAGGGAACTCTGGGACCCTGAGATTCAGAACTTAACCGAAAAGAGAGGAGCTAGGGTGCAGGTGGCCGTGCCTTGGCCTCTGGCCTCCTTCCCCTTGCCAAGGAGGCGGCTCCAGGAGCCCAGAGTGGAAGCTCGGTCTAAAGCAATGGTAGTCTGCAAGGCGCTAAGACAAAAATGGAGAGTGTTTTCAAGCTTTTGTAGCAATTTGGCACGGCCGCCACATCCCAGCCCAGGATTACTTTTCTAGCAAAGTGTGTTTATTGAATTTTACAGAAAGAATCTGCCCTTGATGGATTGGATCGAAATAAAAAACAACGAAACAAACAAAAACCCCTGCTTCTTCACCACTGGCATCTAAGATACTACCTGAAAACAACTCTGCTTCCCCAAATCTGAGGTGGCACATGTGTGCAGAGTGTGGGCTTAAATAAGACTGGTTTTGAATTATGGTAAGTGAAGGGCACACCTTGTTAAAAACCACTTCTGGCCTAGAGGTTTTCATCATAATCTGATTGATCCATCTTTGTGTCTTTGGAGGTCATTCTGTGTCGAGTATTCACTGCGTTTAAAGAAGTGGTGATTGTGTGTAAGCATGATTCCACTAAGAATTTGGAAAGAGCTGTTGTGCGTGTATGTATGTGTGTCTGACATAGTTGTCTTCCTCACCCAGAACTTGGGAAAAGCTGCCATGTGTGTGTGTAGAGATGGCTGTCTGCCCCACCCACAATATGTTTTTGTTTTGTTTTGTTTTTTTGAGACAGAGTTTCAAGTTGTCACCCTGGGTAGAGTACCATGGAACATCAAATTCTTGCACTTCAGCAATTCTCTTGCCTCAGTCTCCCAAGACGCTGGGATACAGGTGCCCATCGCAACTCCTGGTTATTTTTTGTTGCTGTTGCTGTTGTTGTTTTAGTTGGCCCAGGCCAGGTTCGAACCTGCCAGCCTCAGTGTATGTGCCCTACCCACTGAGCTACGGGCACCGCTCCCCACCCAGAACTGGGGAAGAGCTGCCATTTGAATGTGTGTGTGTGTGTGTGTGTGTGTGGGTATCTTACCTTGTGTACACAGGATTTTGCATTCAGGAAAAACAGCTCCACAGTGGTTTTATCCTTTAAAAACGATATGCTCTCAATGTAAAACCTGAAAAACGACACACGAGTTTATTCGTTAGATGTGTTTCCTTCTCTCAGCATGAGTTCATTTCTTCATTTAGTGTTTCCCAAGAGCAGAGAGAGAATTTTGAAGAACTAGGGGGAGGATTGTGCTTTATTTTCCCCCTTTCTAAAAAAGAAAGCTGCAGTCCAGGCTCGCACACCATGGAGGCATGTGAGTGTGTGTCTATACCTGCAGTTAAAATCGCTTACGAAGTGTCTTCATGTCTTGGAAGATGAGTTAAAGAGAAACCCCAAATGGCATCCAACTGTAAACACAAATTTATCAGGTATTGCTCATCTTTGACACGCCTTCTGGGAGTTCACGATACCTCAGACAGCTTCAAAACAAAGCTCAGGTGAACTCTGAGAGTTGAAAGCCTAAGTCCGCTGAGCAAGCACCAGGTAATTGAACCCGGAGACCTGCTTGAGGCTCAGTGGTTTTCAGACTCCTGGGTCTGAGGGCCCCAAGCCTACCTCACCCTCAACTCTGGGGGAGTTTTAATCACACCCTCCCTCACTCCCTCTCATCCGTCCAGGCACTGGGTTTTCCCTTGGCTAAAAGCCAAGCTCTCAGTAGCCATCAATCTTGTTTTTTTCTCATGTAAATCAGAGAATTCTGGGCCTCACTCCCTCCACCCCAGTTTCTAAGATTTTGCTTGTTCAGTACTGAGAGCAGAGGTTGCAGGCCCCTTTTTTAGGAGCACTTTGACAGCCCCTCCATAGGGAGGGGAGGAGGCTGAGTCTTTAACAACTTTGTTTTCACCATCCTGGAAAGATGTGGCTGGCCTCTAACTGCTGGCGCCCTGGGGTGTGCCAGTGGGCAACCTGGGGCCCAGCAGTTTTCCTCAAGTTCTGGAGCCTCTTCTGATGAATTATACACAAAGGCACACAATGGCCTAGGATAGCTCACAGCTTTGAGAGCCAAAAGAGAACTTGCTCTCAGATCTCTAAGAGTCATGGTCAGCCAGGGATAAAGGGCCAAGGTACCTCCACAGAATCATAAGCTGGGTTCCTTTCTTTCAAAAATGATGAAATGTTTGATAAATACAGGTAAACAGGCTGTGAATGACTTTATCACTGCCATGGTAAAATCATTTGCTAAATTCTAAACCTTAATGTTGAATCATCAAGGGAAGTTCCAGAAAGAGAATAAATTTTTATATTTATACTTATAAAGGCTTAACTCATAAAGGAGATTAATGAAGTTTGAGGAATGTTAGTAAGATTGATGGGAAGAGAAAGAAGCACAAAAGCAGTGAAGGAAATGAGTTGGGGGAGAAAAGGCTACAGGCTTTGGCATCTAGAAAGATCTAGAATATGGCTTCTCATCACCACCATTTACTAGCTGTGTGGCCTTGAGCAAATGATTTAGCTGCTGCAGCAGATTTAGAAATGGGGTCTGGTCATTAGCTGTGTGGCCTTGAGCAAATGATTTAGCTGCTGCAGCAGATTTAGAAATGGTCATTGAGGCTGGGCTGAAGACAGTGCGTGAAGGCCACCATGCCTGGCATTCCTTATGTCTTTTCTAAAATGGGTGTTTTGACCACACTTACATTTGGGAAAAGAACTTTACCTGAGGAATGCTAGTCCGTTTAAATTATCAGGCCCTAAGGTGAGTGCAGGGCCTCAGGACTGTAATCCTAGCACTCCTGGAGGCTCAGGTGGGAGGACTGGTTCAGCTCAGAAGTTTTGAGACCAGCCTGAGCAAAGTGAGACCTCATCTCCACTAAAAAAATAGAAAAAATAGC
The DNA here is from genome assembly GCA_963573935.1 of Arctocebus calabarensis. Lineage (NCBI taxonomy): Eukaryota > Metazoa > Chordata > Mammalia > Primates > Lorisidae > Arctocebus > Arctocebus calabarensis. The sequence goes on from CAUYON010208214.1 coordinate 5,090, forward strand.
TGGATGTTGTAGTCCCAGCTACTCGGGAGGCTGAGGCAGGAGGATCACTTGAGCTCAGGAGTTTGAGGCTGCCATGGGCTATGGTGAGACCACTGTACTCTGGCCTGGGCAACAGAGTGAGACTCTATCTCAAAAAAAAAAATTATCAGGCTTAGAGAGGCATTAAAATGAGACATCAAATCCTACTTTTCCCCTTGACCTGTGTGATAAACTCTTGTGTTCTATTGCTACAAGTAGTTATAAATTAATAATGTCACACTGGATATCATAATCCACACTCTATAGCTTAACAATGTATAGACAATCACTAATCAAAATTATTTCTGTAAACCAATGAGAATTCCTGACAACTATATGTTGTCACATAGGAACAACTATGTGTTCCTGACAACCATTCCTGTCCCCCTTTTTTGCCTTGTCACAGGTCGTATGGTGCTCATGTTCAAGGTTACTTGGGTCTGTGTTCTCCCAGCATCTGTCCTTCTTCCTTTTAGATTGACACGTCAGAGGATTTGGGAAGGATTAACTTGGATACTAAATATAAAATAGTAAAAAATATCAACAACTGGTAAAAAAATTCTTTCTTCTGGAATTTAGCACTGTGGGGCCTAGGAAAGTCACTTAAACTTTCTGAGTCTAAGATTATCTAGAACATGGAGGTAAGGATGCTCATCTAGGAAGTCTGTGATGTGATTTAAGTAAATTATATTATATATGAAGTGTCTAGTGCAGTGCCTGGCACATAGTAATGTTTCAAGAAATTCTAACTATTGCCTAGTGTGGTGGCTCATGCCTGTAATCCTAGCACTTGGGAGGCCGAGGCTGGTGGATTGCCTTGAGCTAACAGGATTGAGACCAGCCTGAGTCAGAGCAAGACCTCATCTCTAAAAAGGGCCAGGTGTTGCGGCGGGCACCTAGAGTCCCAGTTACTTGGGAGGCTGAGGCAAGAGAATTGCTTGAGCTCAAGAGTTGGAGGTTGCTGTGAGCTATGATGCCACAGAACTCTACCAAGGGCATCAAAGTGAGACTTTGTCTCAAAAAAAAAGAAAAAGAAAAGAAAGAAAGAAATTCTAACTACTGAGGCTTGGCAAACCTTGCATTATGTTTAAAGAACTTAAAGCACATGATGGGATTTGAACTATTTCTGAAGGGTAAGAAAACATGGAATTCTGCAGCATAAAAAGAAATCCGGGGGGGAACATACTTTAGGTAAATTTGGGAAATATAAATATTCTTATAGTTTGGCTTTCACCAAGATAGAATTTGTTGTTATTATCTAAGTATTGAGAATTTTTTTTTTTTTTTTTTGAGATAGAGTCTTACTCTGTCACGCTAGGTAGTTGAGGGCCTTGGCATCATAGCTCATAGCAACCTCGAACTCCTGGGCTCAAGAGATCCTCCTGCCTCAGCCTCCTGAGTAGCCTTAAACTATGGGCACCCACCACAACATCCAGCTAGTTTTTCTATTTTTTTTTTTTTTTTGCAGTTTTTGGCCAGGGCTGGGTTTGAACCTGCCGCTTCCAGCATATGGGGCCGGGGCCCTACTCCTTTGAGCCACAAGCGCCGCCATAGTTTTTCTATTTTTAATAGAGATGGGGTCTTGCTCTTGCTCAGGCTGGTGTCTGAACTACTGAGCATAGGCAATCCACCCACGTCAGCCCCCCAGAGTGCTAAGATTACAGGCATGAGCCACCATGCCTGGCTGAAAAAAAATTCTTTTTTATCTCAGGAATGTGAGGCTCTTTAAATGATCAGGTCCAGAGAAGTATTTAAAATGCAGCCGCAGTCACATCTCACTCCCCCCGAGCTAATTAGCTCTTGAAGCCGCTCACTCTGTGGGCTCCAGAATAATTGCCTTCATGTAGCCGTAGAATGCCACATGCTGGACACCATAACTCACCCCGTAATTTATGCCCAGCCAATCACTAATCAATGTTATCTCTGGAAACCAGAGAAAATTCCTGACAAATAACTTTTCTTTTTTCTGTACAGACTCTCACTTTATCACCCTGGGTAGAGTGCCGTGGCATCACACAGCTCACAGCAACCTCCAACTCCGGGGCTTAGGCGATTCTCCTGCCTCCGCCTCCCAAGTAGCAGGGACCACAGGCGGCCCCACAACGCTCGCCATTTTTTTTTTTTTTTGGTTGCAGCTGTCTTTGTTGTCTGGCAGGCCCAGGCTGGATTCCAACCGCCAGCTCAGAGTCTCACTTTATCACCCTCAGTAGGGTGCCATGGCATCACACAGCTCACAGCAACCTCCAACTCCTGGGCTTAGGCCATTCTCTTGCCTCAGCCTCCCAAGTAGCTGGGACCACAGGCGTCCGCCACAACGCCCGGCTATTTTTCTGTTTTGGAGTTCGGCCGAGGCCAGGTTTGAACCTGCCACCTTCAGTATATAGGGCTGGTGCCTAATTCGCTGAGCCACAGGCGCCACCAATAAATAACCTTTGTCATCCCCCTTTTTCCTTTCAAAACCCGAGCCTCCTCTTTTTCTCCAAGTACTTCCCAAGGCAACTTGAAAGTGTGTCCTGCTGCCGTCCGCAGCCCTCAACCGTGGCCCAAATAAATTGTCTATGTTAACTTTGCCTCAGTTTCTTCCTTTCAGTGGTCAGTATGCTCCCATGAGTTTGGTCCCTTCTACCCTGAGCCGTGCAGGGGGACCAACGTGAGCCCCTCAGAGGCGGCCAGTTGGTCAGCTGGTGCAGGGGCCTGGAGAGGGGAGAGCCGCCGTGCTCAGCTGAGGCTCTGCAGGTTGGCTCGTGGGTGGGCAAGGCCATCATACACGGAACCTAGGGAGGCCTCGGTGGAGGAGATGAGCTCAGCCGCAAGGCTAAGACGACCTACATTATGCAAGTTTCCTTGCATCCCCAAGAACGGACCAGTGCTGCCAGGTGGTGGTGGTGGTTTCCGACTTTCCCGGGCATTTTCATCCCTGTATAGGCAGATAATACGACCAGGTTTCCTGTAGGCAGCCTCAGCAGCAGCAGGCTCCCAGCTGACGCTTACTGAGCTTTCACTTACGTGCGAGGCAGTGTGCTAAGTGCTTTCCACGTGTTATCTCAATTAATCATCGCAACGACCTTGACAGGAGATACCTTTTCACAGACACTGAGTTTCAGGGATCTGCCCACTGGGCAGAGGGCCTTGGTTTTAATTTGGGTCTCTTCGACTCTGCTGACAATGCTCTTTTTTGGGGGGTGGGGGGAATGTCCTGGTGTCGTAGCTCACAGCAACCTCAAACACTTGGGCTCAAGAGATCCTCTTGCCTCAGCCTCCTGAGTACCTGGGACTATGGGCCAGCTACTTTTTCTATTTTGTCTATTTTTAGTAGAGATAGGGTCTCCTTCTTGCTCAGGCTGGTCTCGAACTCCTAAGCTAAAGCAATCCACCCATCTCCGTCTTCCAGAGTGCTAAAATTACAGCACAGCCCCCATGCCTAGTCCGTAGTTGACAATGCCCTTGCCAGAATCCCCTGAGCTGTCTCTCCTGGTTCATTCAACCCGTACTTATCAGGATGCGAAGCTGTCAATAATTAAGCATCTCAGTCATGCAGAAAAAGCAGGCAGAGAAACAAGACCAGTGTGATACTCAGTAAAACGTTAATATGTACAGAATTACATCTGTTCTCTCTTGCTTTAAAAAGCAAAGCAAAGCCTGTGGACAAAAGATATAAGGTGATAGCTTTTGGATTAACCTATAAAAATTCTTTTTTTTTTTTTTTGTTTAGAGACAGTCTCATCCTATTGCCTGAGGCCACAGTGCCATGGCCTCAGCCTAGCTCATAGCAACCTCAAACTCCTGGGCTTAAGCCATCCTCCTGCCTCAGTCTCTTGAGTAGCTGGGACTACAGGCAACCCGATTAATTTTTCTATTTTTAGTAGAGACAGGGTCTCACTCTTGGTCAGCCTGGTCTGAACTCCTGAGCTCAAGCAATCCTCCTACCTCACCTTCCCAAGAGTGCTAAGATTATAGATGCGAGCCACCTCCCCTGGCCTAAAAATCCTTTTTATTTATTTAGTTTTTGAGACAAGAGTCTCACTCAGTTGCCCTGGGTACAGTGCCATGGTGTCAGAACTCAGCAACCTCAAACTTCTGGGCTCAAGCAATCCTCTTGCCTTAGCCTCCCAAGTAGCTGGGACAACAGGTGTCCACCACAATGTCCATCGAGTTTTTTTTATTTTTGGTAGAGATGGGGATGGGGGTGGCGGTGTCTCACTCTTGCTCAGGCTGGTTTCAAACTCCTGAGCTCAAGGGATCCAACTGCCTCGGCCTTCCAGACGCTAGGATTATAGGCATGAGCCACCGGGCCGGCCTAAAATCCTTCTTAAAGTTGGAGTAGTCTCAGAAGGGCAAGGCCACTCCAAAGAAGTGATCTCTCTGCTCCTCTAAGAGACCGGGTCAGATTAGTAGAACTCAAGATCTGTTTTCTACTGTGTCTGTCATTACTTTTTTCCTTCACTTTAGTTACTTCAATATATCTCTAACCGAGAAAGACTGCATTGAAAACATATGTCAATAAATTTTCATGCTAACAAGGCTTGTAATAATTTCTTAGTATTATTTAAAATACAATCTTCATTTGAATGTTCCTGTTGTCTCCGAAAAACTTTGTTTTTAAATTCTGAAATTCTGAGATTTTGTTATACAATAATTAAAGCTGTCTGGGTCTTCAGCAGGAGTCATATGCAAAAGTCTCAAGGCTACAGGGATGGAAGCCCATCATCTCCAGGGCTTACAAGCTAGGAAGTGGGAGAGCCATGACTCAAACTGAGGTCTGGTCAACTTCTAAGTTCATATTCCAAACCTATATGATAGACTGCTTCCTCATAATAACAATCATATGGAAATACAACACGTGCACCATGGTTCAGGGCCCACAAGAGGTATGTAGGTAACTCCACGTTGAATCAAGAGGGAGGAGGCTGCCAAACTGAAATACAGAGGACTAAGTGCCACAAGACAGGAGACAATTGAGCTGAGTCTTAAAGAATGCATGAGTTCACCAGGTAACCAAGGTAGGAAGTGCATTCCAGGCAGAGGGCTTATCAGCCACAGCATCTTCCTGCCGGTCTTTGGGCATTGAAGAAACCACCTGCAGGCTGCTGGGCATTGAAGAAACCACCTGCAAGCTGCTAGGCAGCTCTGTTCCAAATCAGTCTGTGGCCCATCCAAATCTGAACAGATACCTTTGTGCCAGAAACTGGGTTCACCTTGTTTCTGAAGTCCAAGCCCCTGACTATATCCTAGTTCCGGCAAACAGGTCCCTATCTTATTTCCCACTACTTTTTGACGACAGGCCCTGAAGCCTCCTGCAGCCTGGGTATCCAGTTGCCACCTCTCCCTCAAGTCAAGGAGGTCATTGTAATTTCGTCCTATTTATGGTGTGTATGAAAAAATATGTATGATCCTTGGGGAAAATGGCTCTCTGGGCACATCTATCAACAGGCGCCATGAACTGAAAACAAAATCTAGGGATTCTTAGTGAAACGAAACAGCCTATCCCAGACTCATAAAATAAAGACCTTTTGTTTCAGCCCTTTTTGCAAAAGGACACTGTTTCCTTTCTGCATGCTGTGAGTGATTTCACTAAGACTTTAAGTTTCAAGACCATGCGTCAAATTTTCAATTTCAGAATAAACCCAGGTTTTTTGAATAGGCACATGTTTTAGAGGCAAACCTCACACAAGTATTTAACAAGTATCATTTCTTTCTTTCTTCTTCTTCTTTTTTTTTTTTTTTGTAGTTTTGGCCAGGGCTGGGTTTGAACCTGCCACCTTTGGCATATGGGGCCGGCGCCCTACTCACTGAGCCACAGGCACCGCCCACAAGTATCATTTCTGGAGAAAATAATTTGTTGGGGAAGGTTTTTGTCTCCACCACTTGGGCTCCTCCCATTAGCATTTTTTCCCCTTTCTTGCTTCACTCAAACACTCATCAGTGATGACAGAACATCACACCACAAGGCATGACAAAGATGGCTCGTCTGGAGGGGACGCAGGCCTGTTAGCCAGATGACAACACACGGCTGTCAAAAGGCACAAAACTTGAACTGCTCAAGATGGGCTGTCCTTTGAATAGTCGCTTATATTTAGGTGGCTGCTGCTTTCATCCTGTGGTATTTACTCATCAGTGGCACAAGTGTTGATTGTTGGGTAAGCAGGAGTGTGAATCCTAGTGCTAATGCTGAGTGGTCCTGGGCCCTTGGGCCAGCTGCCCCGTGGCCTGTGCCTCTTCCTCCTCTTGCTCGACATGCTGGAGAAATGGAGATGTTTTAAACACGCTCAACGTAGTAGGTAGCAAGTAGTTTAGCCACAATGAGTGGCAAGTGATTATTAATATTGTTATTGCTCTAGTCATGGGACTACAATAAAGGCATTGACTCAGTTGGAAACATTTTTAAAACTTTAACTGTAAAAATCAGAATAGAAGTTTCAAAGATCTTCCCTGTGGTCTTTTTCTCAAGGCAGTAAATGGTTCTGGTGGCTCACGCCTGTAATCCCAAGGCTTTGGAAGGCCAAGGCGGTAGGATTGCTTGCATTGAGGAGTTCAAGACCAGGTTGGGCAACATACTGAGATTCCATGTCTACAAAAAATAGAAAAGTCAGCCTAGCACGGAGGTACATGTCTACAGTGCCAGCTACTTGGGCGGCTGATGTGGGAGGATCACTTGAACTCTTAAGTTTCAGGTTATGGTGAGCCATGATATCGCCACTGTACTCCGGCCTGGGAGACAGAATAAGACTTTGTCTCTTAGGCTCGGCGCCCATGGCTCAACGGGCTAAGGCGCCAGCCACGTACACCTGAGCTGGTGGGTTCGAATCCAGCCCGGGCCCGCCAAACAACAATGACGGCTGCAACCAAAAAATGGTCGGGCGTTGTGGCGGGAGCCTGTGGTCCCAGCTACATGGGAGGCAGAGGCAGGAGACTCGCTTGAGCCCAGGAATTGGAGGTTGCTGTGACCTGTGATGCCATAGCACTCTACCCAGGGCGAACGCTTGAGGTTCTGTCTCAAAAAAAAAAAAAAAAAAAAAAAAAGATTTTGTCTCTTAAAAAAATAAATGCTAAAGTTTGTGGTCCTGATTTAACACAAAACAAGAAAACAGTGTGAAACCAATGCTCTTCCTTACCCCTCATGACTGTTTCTCCCCAATTCAGTACATTTTCTTTGTTTTCCAGGGATTTTGCTATATCTGACTGATTATCTTCCAAGAAGGTGAATTGGGCAGAACTGCTCGATGTTTCTGCATGCTGAACAATGCTGGGTTTGTGACTGGCGGCCAGCGGGGCTAAGTCAAAGTGCCTCATTCTAGGTTTTGTTTAATTACTGTGGGTAATTTCGGGCACCCACTGCAGCCGCACACTTAAGGAGATTTTGATCAGATCCTCAGTCACGTTCTGAGCAGGGAGATCTCTGTTTATTGCTTATAATGATCCTGCAATGTAGTCACAGTCTTGCTTTAGAACCGTGCTGAAGGCTGGAGTGTAATTTCAGCGTATTTCACTTTCCCCACGCTATTATTCAGTGCTTACGGAGTCCAGTATGTTCCCTTTCATCTCTGGAGGGAGCAGCCTTGGAGAATCCCCAGGGGAAGCACTGTTTGCTCTGCTGCCAGGAACCCTCTTCCTCATTTCTGAATTTCCAGACAAGGCTAGAACCAGAGAGTGTTCAGGGGAGCCTGTAGGAACCTGCCCTCTGTCTCCTCTCCTGCAGTGTGACTCTTCCTGAGTTTGCTAGAAGGGCTGGAGGCTCAGGGGAGAAAGGGCCTTGCTGTGACCTGCCAGGAAGGGGACGGAGCCTTCTCCCCTAGGCTGCCTGCAGTGGCAGGTCATGTAAATTCCACGTGTTCGCCTTTTCCCTGGAAAACAGTCTGCTGCCCAAGCCAGGACAGCTGCTTGGGGAGGGAGTGGGAAGGACAGCTGCATAGGGCGGTAACAGCTGGGTACGGTGAATGCAAGATACACGATTCGATTTTCCACCCAGGGCAGAGGGGAATAGGTCAGACCCAAGCTAGACAAGCTGAAGCCTTCCACATGCAAAGGCTGTATATCATGTGATAGAATGTTTCACCCACTGAACATGGTTTAAGGCAGCCTCTGAAAGTTATAGCTTCAAAACAGTTAACATTTCGAGAGGGTCTGCTTTATATGTTAACACTTGTAATCCTTCCCTTGCCCCACCCCCCGCAGACAGGTGCTACCACCAGCTCCACTTTACAGACGAAGAAGCTGATCTGAGAGGGTGTCAGAAGCCACGCACAGCTGGGATTTGAAGCTGAGAATGATGCTAAAGCACTGCTCTCAACACACTTGGCGATATGAGTGCCTGGCAGTGCTGAAGACATTTTCACTGTCGTGACTGGGGGAGAGATACTGGCGCCACTGAGTGGAGCCCAGGGACTCTGCTTGGCGTCCAGCTCAGCTCAGCTCCCTAACCAAAGAACGATCTGGTTCCCTTGTCCACAGTGCGGTTGAGACGAAGCCTTGCACTGAAGGCCAAGTTTTTAACCTCTTGGGTTTTTAGCTTCTTTGGTCCTCACAGCACTAATTCTTTCCTTCTCATGTTACCTTGAAGCTTCCCTCTACGTTGGCCCGAAACACACACACATACGCCCGGGTTTTTTTTGTTTTTTGAGGGAGGGTCTCACTCTGTTGTCCAGACTAGGGTGCAGAGGCACCATCACAGCTCACTGCAGCCTCTAACCCTGGGTTCAAGTGATCCTTCTGCCTTGGTCTCCCATATAGTTGGGACTAGAGGTACCCCCCCACCCCAAGCACAGTTGATGTTTTTCCTACTTTTTATAGAGATGGGATCTTGCTCTTGTTCAGTCTGGTCTTGAACTTCTGGACTCGAGGAATCCTCCCACCTCATTTTCCCACGTAGTTGGGACTACAGGTGTTAGCCACCACTTCTGACTAATTGCTTTTTTTTTTCATTTGAAAACAAACTTTTTATTGAAGTATAACTGTAAATAATGTACACAAATTGTAAGTGTACATTTCACTGGTTCTCAAAGTTAACAAGAAACAGTTCAAGAAGTCCCCCTTTGCTCCTTCTAAGACAGTGCCCTGCCCCAAAAGTTACCAATGTTGTGACTTGAGTATCACAGATTATTTTCCCTGGTTTTAAACTCTATATAAATGGTTATACAGTAGGTTTTTTCCCTGTATTTTTGAATAGGGCTTTTTGCTCAACATTAAATTTGTGAGATTTATTGTTGGGAGTAGCAATGTTTTATTTCCATTGCTGTATTGTACTCCAAGTTAGGAACATGGTACAATTTCCTTATTACACTGCTGGCGAACATTTGAATTCTTTTCAGTTTCAAGCTGTTATGAGTAGTGATATGGTGCATATTTTTATACAGGCTTTTTTGTGAGATATGTGAGCATATGTTGGTTCTATATCTAGCAGCAATAACTAAAATAAATAAATGGGGGCCAGGTGAGGTGGCTCACATCTGTAATCCCAGTACTCTGGGAGGTTGAGGCAAGAAGATTGCTTGAGTTTGGAAGTTTGAGACCAGCCTAACCAAGAGTGAGACCTTGTCTCTAGTAAAAATAGAGAAATTAGCTGGGCATTGTGGTGGGGACTTGTAGTCTCGGCTACTTGAAAGGCTGAGGCAGAAGGATTACTTGAGCTCAGGAGTCTGAGGTTGCTATGAGCTAGACTGATACCACTGCACTCTATCTGGGGCAAAAGAATAAATAAAAAATATTTATATATATATATATTCTCTGTATCAAAAAATAAACAAATGAGGCCAGATGCAGTGGCTTAGGTTTGTAATCCTAGCACTTTCAGAGGTTGAGGTGAGTGGATCACGTGAGCTCAGGAGTTCCAGACCAGACTGAGCAAGAGCGAGACCCTGTCTCTACTAAAACTAGAAAAAACTAGTCAGTTGTCGTGGCACACACCTGTAGTCCTAGCTACTTGGGAGCTGAAGCAAGAGGAATGCTCAAGCCCAAGAGTTAGTTTGAGGTTGCTGTCAGCTTAGATGCCACCCAGGATGACAGAGTGATACTTTGTCTCAAATAAATAAATAGATAAAGAGATAGACCGATAGAACTTGATCAAGTTTCTGCTCAGCTAAGGACATAATTAACGAAAGAACGAGACCATCAGAATGGGAGAAGATATTTCTATGCTACGACAAAAGGCTGTCAGCCAGAATCCAGAAAGCACTTAAGAAAATCAACAATCTTGTCTCTTGCGCATTAAAATTTGGGCAAGAGACACAAACCGGAACCTTTCTTATGAGGACAGATGAATGGCCAACAAACACAGGCAAAAATGCTGATCATCCCCAATCATCAGGGAAGTGCAAATCAAAACCACTTTGAGAGCACCTAATTCATTGTGAGAATGGCCCACATCATAAGCTCCTGAAGTGATGATACTGGTGTGAGGGTGGAGAGAAGGGAGCACTCATGCACTGCTGTTGGTGGGACTGCAATCCAGTTCAGTCTCTGTGGGAAGAAGAACTAAACACAGACCTTCCATTTGACCCAGCAATCCCATTTCTGCATATCTATCCAAAAGAGAAAAGGACAGTTTGCCATAAGCACATTTGCACTTGAATACTTGGAGCAGCTCAATTCACAACTGCAAAGATGTGGAAAAAACCTACAGGCCCTTCAGCACACAGATGTATTAATAAACTGTTGTCTACGGATACCGTAGAATACTATTCAGTTATATAAAAAGACAGAGATGTTGTATCTTTTATAACAACCTGGACAGCTTTGTAGAATATTCTCCTAAACAAAGTATCACAAGAATGGAAAAAAATAAGCATCACATGTACTCAGTTCCAATCTGAAACTAGTAAGAGTGAGAATCCTAAAAAAAATGTAAAAACCCAGTCAGGCGCCACAGTGAGCATCTGTAATCCCAGCAGCTTCTGGAGGCTGAGGCAGCGGGATGCCCATGCCGGAGTCTGGGGGTGCAGGGGGCTGTGATGTCAATGACTTTGCTCAGGGCATGGGGTAGGACTCTGTCTCAACAACAACAACCAAAAAAAAAAGCAAAGAAATAAAAATAAAAAATAAGCAAGGAAATAAAAATAATTAATAAATACATGCTCACGTGACAGAAAAACAAAATTAAATTCAAATAGGGGAGAGGGGAGAAATGGGGGATGGGTAAGTTCTCACCAACCCGGACAATGAACAGATGCATAGCACACTTACCCGGTGAAGGGCACAACTACAGCGTGGACTTTAACCTTAAAAACCAATTGATGTGACCTAGCTATGTGTATCCTCTTATTAATCCGAAATTAAAAAAAAAAAAGAATGCTCTAGGAAAATGCTTAGGAGTAGCCAATACAGCTGGATGTATGCACGGCTCTTCCACCTAAAAATTTCACTGCTGGCTAATTCCTTCCTTCCTTCCTTCCTTCCTTCCTTCCTTCCTTCCTTCCTTCCTTCCTTCCTTCCTTCCTTCCTTCCTTCCTTCCTTCCTTCCTCCCTTCCTCCCTTCCTCCCTCCCTCCCTCCCTCCCTTCCTCCCTCCCTCCCTTCTCACTCCCTCCCTCCTTCCTTCCCTTCTTTCCCTTCCTCCCCCCCTGTCTCTCTCCTTCCTTCC
>CAUYON010208219.1:0-15389 GCA_963573935.1 Arctocebus calabarensis
AACAATGACGGCTGCAACCAAAAAATGGCCGGGCGTTGTGGCGGGCACCTGTAGTCCCAGCTACTTGGGAGGCAGAGGCAGGAGACTCGTTTGAGCCCAGGAATTGGAGGTTGCTGTGAGCTGTGATGCCACAGCACTCTATCCAGGGCAACAGCTTGAGGCTCTGTCTCATGAAAAAAAAAGTGTCTATGGCAAGAGAGGAAAATGTCAGAGCAAAATACTATACATGGAGTGGGGAAAAACACAAAAAGAAAACCATTTAAAGGAGTGATTACACTGGGTAGAGAGACTTTGGATAATATCTCTACTTTACTTGTATTTCATGAAATTTCTATAATAAGCATACTTTACGTTAATGAAAAAAACATTTACTTTTAACAAAACTGATCCCCTTCCCAGTCACTTGGAAAGACACTCCCTCGACCTGCAAATAAGTTTTGACAAGTCCTCTGGTCCCTTCTCAGAGGCCACCTTGATACTTATCACTGTACCGAACCAGTTCATTACCATGTCTGCTTCACCCCAGGGCCCTGCCTTATTCATCCTGTAACCCCAGGGCTAGCACATGATTGGCCACTGTGTTTCCATACTGCAGACCCATCCAGGGCAGAGTCAGAGCTCACTACAAACTTGGGAGAGAACTAACCCAGAAGCCTCCATCAGCTCTGCAATTTGTCTTCTGATGTTCAAAGTCACCAAGAGTAAAGGCCAAGGAAGTGTCTACACAGCCCATGGTTGTAAATTTGCCTCTTTCCAACCCTGGATGCACAGGGACCAACACTTATATGAGGCTCCCTGGGTGAGCCTTCCCAACCTCAGAAGAGGAGGAGGTGGAGAGGCCATGTGACCAAGACCAAGTTTGCCTTCTCTGCTTGTTACACAAATGTGTGCTGAGCACCTACTAAGAGCTGGGTACCGGGCCTGTGGCACCTGCCCTCAAATATCCAGAGTCTCACATGCCATTGCTCACACCTCTCCCGGCTCCCTGTCCTGCCCTTACCTCCACATCTGCCTAAAACAGGCTAAAATGGCTAAGCTGGGGGTAGTCTCAGCCTATGAAAACTGCCACTGATGAAACAGCTGCAAAACTAAGGGGAAAACTCTAAATTGGAGGTTCTCAGATGTATCCATGGATCCCCAGCACCCTTTTGGGAGGTCAAGAAGCCTAACTATTTTCATAATAATATTATGACATTATTTGTCTTTTACCCTCGTATTCCTTCATCAATGCACAGCCAAGTTTTTTAGAGACTCCCTGACACGTGACGTCCCAACCCAATGCAAAGCAGACAGGAGAATCCAACTGCCCTCTCTTGAGCCACTCCATAGACTTGCAAAAAGGTCAAACGATTCCACTCTTCTCCCTACACTGTTTTTTTGTTTGGAAAAATGCGGTTGTTTTTCACAGAAAAATATGTTTTTTAAGATAACAAGTAGTGAGTTTGTTATCTTTAAAAGAATGAATAGCTATTTTTAAATATTCTCAGTTTTCATTTTGAATATGATGAATATTAATAGATATAGGCCACCTACACAAAAGTTCTTTGGTAGATCCTCAATCACTTCTAAGAGGGGTCTCGAGACCACTGAACCACAAGTGATGTCCAACAGAACATTCTGCAGTGATGGAAATGTGCTCTTATCTGTGTTGTCCAAAATGGCTGGTAGCCACAGCCACACGTGGGTACTGAGCACTTAAAATGGGATGATTTCCATTTGATTTTACTTGATTTGTATTAAGCAGACACCTGCAGCTAACAGCTGCTATTTTAGATAGACAGAACACCTTCAGATGCCCCCTGGTTCTCTGCCACGTGAGGTTCTTTATTTTCCCTGTGTTGAATCGATTAGAGGTCTCCATACATGGAGGAGGGTCTCAGCATTGCTCCACAACCCCATGATCTCCCTAGAAACCTCTCCTTAAGCTGGGGAGGAGCCTGCCATGCCTGCTTTGTGCTTATTCCTGGCATGCACAGCTGGCAGATAGACTGGCAGCCTATCATCAGGTAAGTAGGACTGCCAGCTCATTTTACAGCTGATCAGATGAAAGCCCAGAGAGAAGTGATCTGCCCTAAGTCACTCAGCAAGTGGGAAGCAGAGCCCACATCTCCTGGGTCCTACCACCAGCCTTTTCCAAGATGCCCCCAAACCTCCTGCTTCTGTGCCACCCAAGCTTGGATGTATGGAAACTGGAACAAAAGGGCCACACACATAGGTGGCCCTGTGCTCAAGGATATTGTATCCACATATGGGACACAAGGTCCCAGGGAGGGCTGGAGTTTCTCCTTCCTTGACTGGGAAGATGTACAAGTGGGCTCTTTGAGGAGCCGTGCCTCATGCAGCCGGGCTTCAGGAGGAGGCACCAGGCTGCAGGAGGCACCGGGCTGCAGGAGGAGGCACCGGGCTGCAGAAGGAGGCACCAGGCTGCAGGAGGAGGCACCGGGCTGTACATCTGATCACTGCAGTAGGCAGAGTTGGCCATTGTCTTACACAAGGGATGAGGGCAGTGGGGCCCAGAAAGTCAAGAAAGAGCAGAAGGTGGGAAAGAACACTGGACTGGGCACTGGCAGATCCAGGCCCAGGCCCAGCCCCAGCTCCCCCAGCTCCCACGTGTCTGCTCTCATGCCCACGCTGGTCTCAAACCTACTGTCCCTCCCCTGCCAGCTCAGATTCAAGGTCCGTGCAGCTCTACTTCTCCAGTCCTGCACACCAAACCTGCTGGACTGAGATGTGGACTTTGTGACTAGCTGTGCACAGCAGGAGCCTCTCAACAGGGCACCCATCTCCTGCAGTGGACACCAGCATGGAGCCAGCACCCTCCTTCCAGCCACTAGGAGCCACATCACTACGCACTCCCCCAAATGACTGTCTTGGCCTGAGCACAAGGCTGCTGGATGAGATCATGTGCCTTTGTTACAACCCTTGTGAGCACATGAACAAGAGGAAGCAAGGAGGTGGTGCCCATCACTATCACAGTTGCCCCTTTTCATGGACTGGGAGCCCTGAGTGGAGGTGCCAGGTGCCAGGAGGCAGACAGTGGAAAGGGAGAGAGCACATGTCCACCACTCATCAGCTGTGTGCCCTTGGACAAGCTGCTGAACCTCTCTGAGCCTTAGTCCCCAAATAGTAAAAGACACCTTTTTTTTTTTTTACACAGAGTCTCACTATGTCACCCTTGATAGAGTGCCATGGCATCACAGCTTACAGCAATCTCAAACTGTTGCGCTTAAGTGATTCTCTTGCCTCAGCCTCCCAAGTAGCTAGGACTACAGGAACCCACCACAATGCCTGGCTATTTTGTTGTTGTAGTTATCATTGTTTAGCTGGCCCGGGCCGGATTTGAACCCCCCAGCCTTGGTGTATGTGGCCAGCATCATACTCACTGAGCTACGGCTGCTGCCCAAAAGAGACCTTTTTATAAAACTAAAAAAACCCCAACACTCTGATACATAGCATTTGCTGATTGCAATCTCCATTTTATAAAAGTAGAAGCTGAGGCACTCAACTGAAGGTCTTGTCCAAGGGTGTTGCATCTGGCCCATGCAGAGCTGGGTTTGGGTCAGGTCTGACAGGCTCCAAAATTCAGACTCCCAAGCTCAGTGATAGACCCACCCTGCACAAGGATCCTTCAGGACTGAGTTGTTCTTGCTGACTTCAAACCCCTGGCCTTCCTGGCCGGGCTACATAAGGGGCACACTGGGTGGCAGTGGGCAGTGGGAAGCCAGACCTGGTTCGCAGTCCAGCAATGCCACTTGGTATCCCCAAATAGGCCACAGTGGAAGTAAGCACACCATGGAAATTGACTAGGCTATATACCAGAGATTTTTGAACAGTTATTATTAAATTTTTTTTTTAAGCTTAGCTTTCTTCCTTAGGGGTGTGGGTTTGCTCAGAAGCAGGAAGGTCTGATCAAAGGGAAGATGCTTGGGCATTAGATATTCCTGGCTTCTAAACTTTGCTCCGCCAGGTGGAGGCCAGGTGCCCTTGGGAAAGTCACCAAGCCTCTCTGTGCTCTGGCTTCTGCTTTGTAAGATCAGCTAATAACCCTTATCTGAGAGGGAAGTCTGAGTCAGACAGTGGAGGGAACATCTAAAAAGCCACCAGCACAGAGAGACCAGCACCAGAGGGGACAGAGTTCAGCCACTGCCTCCCCAGCTCTCTGCTCCCCCCCTTTGCACCTGCCCAACAGCACCCCAGTGACATCAGCCCACTCACCGGAAGTGAGTGCTGGGTTTCTTCCAGCTCTTTCCAGATCCCACCATGCTGTCCCAGAGCCTGCATTTCAGATTAGACAGGTGCCCCTCTCCAGGCCTCTGAGCTCTATGTGCTCCCTCTTAGCTCCTGTGGTGCATGACACCAGCATAGGCACCCTGCACAGCTGAGCTGTCCCTACCCCACTTCCTAGAGCCAACAGCACTGGACAGCACTGGACGAGAAGGCTCTACAACTGTTGCAGACTGGAACAGGAAGCCCCGGACTGCAACAACGCACTGCCAGCTTTCAGGGATGCCTAAACCACAGCAGGCCGTGTGAGACCCCCACCGATGACCAGGGGCTTTCGATCTTTAGGCTCATTTGCCATCCTCTACATCCCTCCCACCCCGAAGTATTTTCCTGGAATTCTCCCCCAGCTGGGCCGAGTGCTGAAGGACAGGAGAAGGCTCCGCCCGCTCATGCCACACCTCCAGGTTCCAGGCCAGTGGAAAAGGGACTATGATAGGGACTCAAATCCTTCCCCGATGAGGTGGCAGCCCCAGGGACAGCCCTAGCCAGGCTCCGTTCTGGACCTTACAGAGAAGTTCTCCCAGGAATGGAGTGGGTGGCATATTGCTTGGGGCTGCCCATGCAACTGTCATTCTCAAGAGTGAGTCCACTGAGTGGGGCCGCCACCCCCGCCTCCTCCTGCCTTTGCTCACCCAGCCCTGGCAGGGCCTACTGAGCTCAGGGGCAGTTGCAGGAGAGTCCAGAATGTCAGAAAGGCTGGTCTACTGCCCATGGCTCTCCCAGCAACTTGAGACATGGCAACAGCTCTACTGGGTCCCCTAAGATGCAATGGTCGCAAGGGTGGGCAGGAAGAGAGCATCAGCACTTAAAACTCCAGTGCATGCCCTCTCTACCTCACATCCAGCACACCGCCTAAAACACTCCCCAGACAGAGCCTTACCACCAGATGGGCAGCATAGGGAACTATTTGTGATCCATTTGGAGAAGATTCAAGGTCTAGGCTTGGGTGAAATGGAATCCTGGGAAACCTCCAGTATGTTACTGAGGAAGAGAAAGGGTATATGGGATGCTAGGGAGGAAGTGTGGCTAAGACCCTTCAGAATGTCCTCCAGTGTCCTCACCAACCTGTCCATAGCTGGAAATGCCACAAGCAGTGATTCATTCCTTTGGCCAACACCCATCAAAAATGTATCATCTTTATCATCTGCCTTTTGAGGGGACCGCTAACAAAACTGACTGGGTATTGTGCATCTGTTATCCTGCTGCATCTTCAAGCAACCCTGCAAAGTGCTGCCTTGCTATACTCATCTCACAGCTGAGAACACTGAGGCTCAGAGAGCTTAGGGAACTGGACCAAGCACTCACAAATGGAGGATGCCAGTTTGCGTCTAGCAAGACATAGTCCCTCCCTCCAAGACCTTCTGGGTTGGGGCAGGCTCGAGCACCTCTGTGAGGAAGGACGGGGCTCTGAGCTACGGAGCTAGTGAGCACAGGGCATGATGGGGAATAGAGGGGAGCCCCAAGATCAGACAAAGGCCAGAAGTTCCCAGATGCTGATGCCTGGATGAGCAGGAGTGTGTGGAGTGGATGAAGAGTAAACAGAATTCTCATCAGTGAGACTCATACCTTAGAAGATGCAAGGGCATGAAAGGGCAGGCTGTCATGGGAAATGTAAGACCAAATGACCAGGAGCAGAAACAGGAGACAGACTGAGGCACTCAGCAGGGGATAGAGGACCCCGAGTTACCAGCCCCCATTGGAGTCTTGAGGCCAGGACTTTTATTTCAGTTTGGCATGGGGCCATGCTTTGGGAAGTTCTCCAGAACCCACATGGCCCCTTTCCCCAGCCTCAGGCTCTGCTCGAAGTCCCTGCCCACAGTCAGGGGTGAGCTTCTCCCCTGAAAAATTCTCTTCCCCTCTGACCTCCTATTCTGCCCCTAGCTGGCAAGAAACACCTGGTGAGCTCCACAGGGCAGACTTAGCAAAAACAGTCTCCCGGGGGCAGGGATGCCAGCTAGGGAGACACACATGCACATACATGCACATGTGTACATGCATGTACACACATGCATACACACTGGCAGGAAGACAAAACCTACCCCTGTAGCATTTCCCAGCTCATAAGTCATCTGACTAAGGATGTGTCAAGATGATTTAATACTGGTTTAGACACATGGGATTTCAAATGATGAAGCCCTGGAATTCTCTGGAATGTGCTAGAGCTAATCATAAGGCATCCTGTGTTCACCCCTCCACCCACCCACCCACTCTGGCTGCGAGTCCTAGGGTAAGGACCTCCTGGTATGAGACAGACTCTTGATCCCAAGATTCTGAGATTTCAGTTCAGAGCCTGGAGCTGGGCCTGCCACTTGCCTCCCCAGTGAACATCCAGGGATCGTTTTACAGAGAGGCCGTGTGGAAGCCTCACTGCTGGACCACTAGGCACTTCAGGTTAAAGGTGTCCCAGACACTCTGCCTGGATCCATGTGTCCTCCCTCAGGTGCATTTGAGAGGACTCTAAGGGCCACTGTCTGGCACCAAGAGAGAATACAGATGCTGGCATCACAAACCCTAAACACGGTGGAGTGAACAAGTTCCCAGCATCTGCCTGTCCCCTCTTATAAATGAGCAGCTCTCAGAATTTCTCTGGATTTAGGGGGATGAGAAGAAATGACCAAGTAACAGCTACTCACTTCTCCTCTGAATTAAGATCAGCTCCAGTAGGGCGGAATGCCAGGGATGGCCCAAGGTGAGCCTCGGCCTCCCTCCATGGCCCCCAGATTGCCTACACCAGGAGCTTCCCCAAAAGAGAAACCATAGAGAAAGATAAGGAGATGGGCTTGCTCCCCATATGGAGACTTTTAACTGCTCTGCCACCATCCCATTTCAGAACACATGGGGCAGGCCAGGCAAAGAGGTTCCATCACAAGAGCCAAATCCACAGGTTGTGGCTGCCCAGAACACGGTGCTGAAGAGAGGTCTGATGCCACTGAACGCAGCTGCACTCAGTGGGTCTATCGTATGGACCACTTGCCACACCCATCTACGCATTAGGTGACTTTCCCTGAATAGGGGACAATTCCCCAGCCAGGACTTTGGTAGCAAAGAGGGAAGCTCTGGCTAGCTGGGTACCAACAAGCCACCAGACTACTGGTGATTCCTCAGGACCTTAAGAAGCACTTATTGACCTGTCATTTCCCAGTTTGCCAGGACAACATCTGCTTCCTTTCCTGAAGATGTTAACATTGGTTGTATTAGGAAACAATTTTCTAAAATTGGAAACACATTACAGGGTTAATCTCTCCTCTGTAAAAATGACTAAATGCTTTCTTTCTCCCTGGGGATTCAAGGGATAGTCCTCTGTCACCAGAAGTAACCTCAGACCCATCAAAAACCCTACCAATGAAAGGGCAGACAGTCCTCAGCACTGTGCATTGGGCTAAAGTTCAAGAAACACTTCCCTCGATGCTCTGCTCCAAAAGTCCCAGTGACCCATCATGACTGGGCCACTTCATTTGGACACCTTGGTCTGTAGGGTGCTGGGTAGATAGAGGTACTTCCAGATGGCATAGTAGTGGGTACCAGCACCGAATGCCACGAAGAGATGCCAGATGGCGTGAGCAAAGGGGATCCTGCCGTCACTCTTGAAGAACACCATGCCCAAGCAGTAGAAGACCCCTCCGGTCATCAGCTCCCAGATCCCTTCAGTGTTGGGCTGTCGACAAGGACAAGGTAGGCACAAGTCAGGGGAGCAACCAGCCATTCTCCCGCTCCCCCAAACTAAAAGATACACAGAGATGAGCTAGCCTAGCCTCCCAGAGTAGGGGGGCCCACAAGTGATATTGACCATTCCCCCCAAATTAGTTCTCAAGTGACAAAAATTCTCATTTATAACAAAATCCCACAGAATATTTTTCTAGTTTATTATCTTTTCTAAACAGTAACACATTTGGCTATAGACTCAAAGAACTGAAAGCAGGCCCTCGGATATTTCTCACCCATGTTCACAGCATTATTCACACCAGACAAAAGCCACTCAAACACCCGCCAGCAAATGAATGGATAAACAAAATGAGAGATACACATAGGTGAAACATCATTCAGCTTTAGAGAGGAATGAAATGTTGACACATGCTACCACTTGCACGAACCTTGAGGACATGATGCCGAGAGAAATAAGCCAGGCACGAAAGGATAGATACTGTATGATTCTACTCATACGAGATGCTGGAACAGTCAAGTTACTAGAGACAGAAAGTAGAACAGTGGGTGCCAGGGGCTGGGGAGATGGGGCAAGGGGAGTTAGTGTTTAACTTGTCTGGAGTTTCAATTTGGGAAGGTGAAGAAAGTTCTGGAGCTGCCTGGTGGTGATGGCTGCACGACAGTGTGAATGTGCTTCATGTCACGGAGCGTGCACTTAAAGATGGGAAATGTTACTATATATGTGTATTTTCCCACCGTAAAAAAAGTACTATAGGTCCATGGCAAAAAAACAAATTTAGGGCCGTGCCTATAGCTCAAAGGAGTAAGGCGCCAGCCCCACATACTGGAGGTGGCAGGTTCAAACCTGGCCCCAGCCAAAAACTGCAAAAAAAAAAACAACCAAATTTGGAGAAAACAAAACAACAAAAAGTAGTCGTTCTAGACCCTAGAGGTGAGCACCATGAGCACGAATTGTTTGTGGTAACAAGAATCCCGTAGAATAGGAAGGGATTGAACAGTAGGAACCTGCCAAGCCCTGACTCTAATCCCCTGGGTCCACTTCCTATAGGTAACTACTATTAATAGTATTTTATGGTATCCTCCCCAAAATTTCCTATATGATGACTATATATTATAAGCACATCATATATATAGGGTGGCCATAAAGTTCATGTGCAATTTAAATAGCTGCATATACATATATGTATACCTATATACATGAGGATGTGTGTATAATATACGGAAGCTGTCTAGAAAGCATCCAGACCTTGCACGTCTTTATTTCTCATAGTAGGTGGCTGGATACTTTCTGGACAACCCTCGTATATGCACAAGAACTAATCACTTTTAGATAAATCGGCTCAGACTATCCCTACCATTCTGCCACGTGATTTTCACTAAATAAAGTCTCCTGGAGATCACTGCTCTCCATGTCCACACACAAATCCTCTCAAGTCTTCTGAACACCTCCATAGTATTTCATTGTATACACATACAGTTACTGAGATTCACTCAGTCTTCAAGAGAATTATTATTAAATTTCTTTTTGAGATAGGGTCTCACTGTCACTTAGGCTGGAGTGCAGTGGCACCATCACAGCTCATTATAATCTTGAACTCTTAGATTCAAGAGATCCTCCCGCCTCAGCCTCCCAAAGTGCTAGGATTATAGGAATGAGCCACCCCACCTTGTCTATCATTGAATATTAAATATGCAATAATATTAATAATGCCCAGTGTATCTTAGCACTTACTCTGTGCCAGACCCTGTCATACGTCCCCTACGTGAGTTATCTAATGTCATTTGCACAACAATCTCATGAGGCAGGTGTCACACTATGTGGCAGTCATGGAAAAATATCCACGGCATGTGCTATGGAGAAAAGCAGGCTGCAGAACAGCCATAGAAAATGATCGCACTTTTGTAAAATAAAAACAAACAAGTCAGTACAAAAAAAAAAAAAAAGTCAGTACATCTGTATATCCACACATACTTGTATGTAAATTTTTAAAAACGGAAAAGATACACAACTCATTAGCATTGGTCACAGCTAGGACTCCTTGGGGAGGAGGAAGGGCAACATTTGCACATGGGGCTTATCTTTTGCAGCGAATATATAGTTAAAAATACATTTACTATAGATAAATTTATGTATGTATATAAATATATAATAGAAGGCAGCGCCTGTGGCTCAAAGTAGTAGGGCGCCAGCCCCATATGCCAGAGGTGGCAGATTCAAATCTAGTCCCGGCCAAAAACTGCAAAAAAAAAGAAAGTCAAACATATTAAAATAAATAAATAAGTATATAATAGATAATTGATGATTATCCTGTAATAGATGTCACCTATATATTTAGATTAAAATAAATTTGAGGAAGGAAAAGGGTAATCTGGAAAAATAAATACAAATCATAGGGAAAGTGTTCAATAGGAAAAATAACGGGCACAACTTCTCTGCCAAGTATTAAAAACAATTAAATCTACTACACTAAGACAGTTTGGTACTTACACAAAAACAGACAGACCAATAGATGAGAACTGAAACCTCAGAAGTAGACGCCCACACACGTACACACACGTACACACACACACACATATTTAAATTTAACTTACGATGAAAGCAGCTTTTTAAAGTGATAAATAAATGAAAAATGAAACAATTGGCTAATAATTTTGGGAGGATCATCACATACAAAGAAATTACAGGACACAGAAATAAAAAGTAAACCATAAAGGAAACTGGAGAAAATACCTAAGTACCTCTTCTGGTACTTAGGAGAGGAAAGATCTTCCTAACTGTAACATTGAAGGTAACAGCCATACGATTTTTGCAAGACCTATTAGATTTGACTACATAAAAGCTTAAAACATTTGCCAATAATTATAACTTAAAAATAAGGCTCTGTCATCTGGCCTAGGGAAGTGAGCAGACTGAGGTTACTGTGCCCAGTTGATAGATGGAGCAACTGAGGCTCAGAGAGAGGCGACTCACCCTGGCCCTGCACCTGCTTCCCTTCCCTGGCCAGGGCCCCCAGTCCTCTCCTCACAAGGCCCTACCCTCAGAAGGACAATGAAGGACAAAGATACCAACAACACTCGCATTCAGAGGATATACAGTCACATCCCAGCTCAGTGGCTTGGGGGCTGCATGGACTCAGCTGGTCACTTCTCCTATCACAGCCTGGGTGTGTTCATTTGTGAAACAGCCCAATGACACCTGGGATGAGGAAGTGAGACCTGGTAGGGGGGACTAGCGGGTAGAGGGGGTGTCTAAGACAGGTGTCACACACATCCTAAGAGATTAGAGTGTGTGCTAAAGAAAGGGACCTGACTGCTCCTTCTTTACCTGGGTTCTATGTGTGTCCAGAAGCGGTTTAGGACACAAAAACACAGGAGGGAGGGATCAGTAGACCTGAGACTGAAATTTGGCCTCCATTGCCAATGATGTTATTATTATTATGGAAATAATTCAGTGATTGGGTACCTACTCACTCTGTTCCAAACACTATATATGGATTTTCTCATTTAAATCTTAAGCAGACAGGAGGAATGAAGAGAGGTCAGTGAAGTCCCCCAACTTTAGGCAGAGTGAGCAGTGGAGAATCTGCTAGGCTAAGGACTAACCTCTAAGTTCTACTGCCTCTTTAGGCAAGTTGTGCTGGGCCTCAGTTTCCCCATCTGCCAAAGGAAAGGGCTTGACTTGACAATCTCAAGAGTCAGGCCCAGCTCAGACACTCTTGGTCTCCTCTAGCCAAATGTGAAATCCCACCTAGGACCCCACCCACTCTGGGTGGACAGGACTTACCATTGAAAGGATGACCAGGGCGGGGAAGAAGCCCATCACCACGTAGCAGAGCAGCTCCACAAGTTTGTACCTGGCAGGAAGACAAGCCACCTCAGCCTCAGGACGCGCCTCCCCGTGAGGAAACAGCATTACAGTTCCCTGTTTCTGGGGAAGAGGGGACAGCCTGACTGGAACAGTGAGAAGAAGTCTCTTTTTCTGTCCAACACTCTTTGGCTCATATTTTGCCAGCCACATCCAACAGGTGCTGGCAATTGTGAGACTTGGGCACTTCCCTCTCTGAGACTCAGTTTCCACATCTGTAAAATGGCACACAACTCAATTTCCACATCTATAAAATGGCACTCTGGAGCCAGAAAAGGAGTTGAAAATATTGGGCATAGCACACCTCATGGGGACTCCTGATGCTAAGCCTGTGGCAGGCTTGATCTCAGCTTCTTTTTCCAGACAGCCCAAGCAGCCACTCTCAATCAAGCTGAGATGATGCATTACCTGAAATGTATTTGCTGTCCCTGGATTAAACAACCTCCAGAGACCCCAGGGACTTGAGGCTGCAGTAGTCTGTTATTCCTGTTTACCTTTACAGTCCAGTTTTGTTCCTGACCTAATTATTCCTGTCCCTGCCACTCAAAAAGATAGGGGTACAGGGTGTGTGGCTCTCTCAGAGCCTTTCCCACCATCTGCTAACACAGTTTAGGGAAGGCAGGTGATATGAGACCTAGCTCAATGGCTTTAGAGACCTGTGATGTCTTTATGAGAAAGTTTTCAGGTTGACCCCTGGGCTAGAGCACCAGCCTGAGCCATGCCATCGTGCTTGTGGGGTCATCCTGGGATCTCACCTGCTCAGGGTCATAGAGGAGGCCCTGCCAGAGCACCAAGGGAAACCCTGCCCACCTGAGAACCCCCTGGCCTGGCTTACCTCTCATGGAAGAAGAAGACATAGATGGTGCCAACACAGGCCATGATCCAGACCAGCCAGCGCATGTGTGAAGCCCAGGGCCCCAGCTCCCGGAGGTTCAGCCTGGGAGAGAGAAAGCCAAGGGCACAGCCTGAGGGGAACTACCAGGACTTAGCCTTCATGACCAGTTTTTCACAGGGAACTGACCCAAAAGAAGCCCACAGGTGGGACATGGGTTCTCATAGAAAGACTTATAAAGAGGCAGAAAGAACACTAGACACATTGAAATAGCAAGTGATTATTAGAGGAAAATTAGTAAAACTGATAGTGTCCAACAGCAAAAGTAAAGAGCTCCTGAAACTAGCAGGAGAATGAGTGAGCAAAGACTGTTTGGGGGTCAATTTGGCAGAATCTATCAAACTTTGAAGTGCGTTTGCCCAGTCATTCCAATACTAGCACCTGGACCAAAAAATGCTGTTTTGTGTGGGTATAAAGACATATACAGATGTTCATCACAGCATTGGTCCCAACAGGAAAAGCCTGAAAACCACCCAAATGGCTACCAAAAGGGGAAGGGAGAAAAAAGATAGTATCCACAGGCACTGGTTACAAATGTATTGCCTTTTGGCTCCAATTTTACCCTTTTTGCCTGTTCTGTGATTATGTAGCTGGGCCTTAAGAATATTCTTCCTTTGCAACAGGCACAATGTTCGGTTTTGTCAGTAGAGGGCACTGGAGAGACTATGCAGGAGGAAAGGCTCTTTCCTAATTCCTGTGGTTCTTACACCAGGATCCTGGAGAATGTGCTTTTTTCTCCACTATTAAACCCAGTGGTTTTTCCAGTGTTAGGTGCCAACAGGGCACAGCTTTCTCCAGCTGTTGACTTAGGTAAAAGCAGCACAGCCAGGGGCCCCAGGCACAGCAGACTGTGCCCCAGTTTAGGCAGCTGCTCCCCAGGCTCCTCTTCAGCCCCACATGCACACTGGTTCCCTTCTTGTCCAACAAGCTGATTGTCCAGCTGCCTAGAGCTGCTCTGGCTGAACTGCCCCCAAACACTCTAGGTTCCCACAGAGGAAACCACCCCTAGTTCCAGCAGCACCCACAGCAACTTCCCCAGCACAGAGCATGTACCTGTGGATGGCCCCCTGTGGATGGCTTCCTTTGGCACCTGGAAGGTAAATTTCTGTCACATCACATCCACAGATTTATCATTCTGCCATCCAGTGTGCCAAGGCCTCACCCCTTCAGATGAAGTGGGATCTCAGCCCTAAGCAGAGGAGGGGGCTTTTCCTTGGGCACTTGATCTCGCCTTTGGTCCTAGTGCTAGGAGTTGTCCCTTACACCTGCTACTAGTGGGTTCTTCAGAATTGTCTTGAACTCTCATTAGTCAAGTCTCCATCATCTCAATCCTCTGTTAATAATTCTTGCTACAGGCATACCCCGCTTTACTGTGGTTCACAGATATTGCATTGTAGGCTGAATGGGGACTGAAGACCCCATTCTTGGCAAGGGAAAACACCCCCAGAAAAAGGGGAAAATAAAAAAGTAAATTGAGTGAGGTAGAACAAAGAAAAGTCAGCTAGTTTAACTTTAAACCAGCCGCTACCAAAGTTTTTATCTGAGTAAGTTTCCTACTTTTCTTAGAACTCTGGCCTATTGGAGATACAATTTACTAACACCCCTGTTGGGTCTATAAAACTAGAAGAAATAATGGCCACAGAACATGCTGTGGCAAGGCCTGAAAAGATACATTAACTAGGCCGTATGCTGCCCAGTAAACAGTCAAAACAAGTACCTATTATAGAGATTTATAATTGGCTGGTGCAGAGATCAAGGGAACAGCTTGAGTCCTAAAATAAGGGTAAGAAAGTTTACATCCCTTATCACAGAAAAAGACCCTCTGTGGTGGTGATGACAGGAAAATTCTTCTCTCCCACCAATTCTTCAGAGGAAATTGATGCCAGTGGTGGTTTACTCCACAGTAAACTAACAGAGTTTAACACCGCCCTAGAAATCTGTGTGTGTGACCTCAGACAGGAGGCTGCCCCACACAAGGCTCAGGTTCCAGATTTCTCAAAACTGCTCAGACCCTTAAAGTTAATCATTATAAAAACAATAGGAGCTGATATGTTCACTCAGATTAACTGCTGGTATCTTTGTTCCCTTCCTCAACTTGCCCTCTGAGCTAATGAGCAAATAGCCTTCAATAAAAGCTGAGTGGAACTGACACTTAGGGCCACTGTGAGACTCCCACAAGTGGGTGGTGGTCCCCCCAAGTTCCTACTTTGAAAAATTCCATTCTGTGTGTCTTGTCTCTTTCTTTCTCGTTGTTTCTAACTTTGTATTTCTTCAGTCGGTCACTGCCAAATCCACAGGTCTTACAGGACCCTGCCCCTGGGGCAGAACCCCGACATTGCATTTTTTTTTACAAATTAAAGGTTGTGGCAGCCCTGCATCAAACACAAGTCTAAGGATGCCATTTTCCCAATAGCATGTGCTCACTTCACGTCTCTGTGTCACATGTTGGTAATTCTCACAATATTTCAAACTTTTTCATTATGATTATTTCTGTTATAGTGATTTGTGATCAGTGATCTAAGTACCAGAAGGGGATGAAACACTGGCCCACCAGTGTTTCATCCCCTTTTAGAGCATAAGTTCCACGGGAGAGAAATGAATCACAGCCAGGTGGAAAGAACAGACACTCAGGTGTTACATCAGCAAGGGGAGGGCAGTCAGAGGGCTGCACTAGCACCACAGCCA
>CAUYON010208220.1:0-21001 GCA_963573935.1 Arctocebus calabarensis
CCGAGGCCTGAGGGAAACCCCTGTCCTGCCGCGCTCCTCTCCTGCCCTCCGAGTGTCTGGGGTCTCAGCCATCACAAAACACTCACCAGGAAAGATCTCACACTGGAAGTGGCAGCGGGACTGTGACCATCAGTAGAAACCGGCCGTGTGGAACCCAAGCAGGTGTGGGTCTTGTCATTCCCTGACTTCATCTCCCCCTGGAGCTGCAATTACCATGTCACCTGCAAGGCTCTTCTGCAGAGGGACAGTGGGGCACTAGGGAAGAAGCTGTGAATGTTTGTTCCAGGACAAGTCAGCAGGTCCTGGGGATTATTCAGACATGAGCTAATCAGCACCAGGTGCAGCTGGGAGGAAAACGTTCCTGAGGCCACTGCAGTGAGCTCTGTGCCCGAGGAGGGGTTGCGGGTAGACAAGACCTTCACAGCACTGCCCTGGGATGGCCCCGCCAGGGGCTACAGCGTGGATTCTCATTTCCAAGTTCTGTTCCCCCTCAGGCTCACAGTGATGCCATCTGTCATATTCATGCTCCACCCTGAGTCCAGTGTTTTTCACTGTTAAGGACACAACCTCTGCCCGGGGTGGGGGTGACCTAGATATTGGAACGGTGTGACATGACATTATTCTCATATCCTTGTAGGAGCCCTGGGAATTCCTACCCATTCCACACACCCCTCAGGCCATTCCTAAATTTGTCTGCTTGAACTGTCCTGGGGACAAGGTGGCAGAGACAACAAAAATCACTGCATTTGTCACTTCTGGAAGTGCTTCTACCCTAATTCTGAGTCTCTGCTCTAGCAATGATGCAAGGCCTGTAGTCCCACTTCCCCTTTCTTTCCTGGTACAGCACAGAATTAGTGGATGTTTCTTGCTGTTTGTTTGTGTATGTTTTGTGTCCTGAGTCTTCTATTTTTTGGGATAAGTCACTTTAGATACTACTTACCTCCCTCCCTAGACTAAAATGATAAGATTATTATTCTTACACTGTCTTTTACCTTTTCACCATTTCTGTCCAAATTTGTTTAGTTTTGTGATTTCTGTATTGTCATCATTGTAGCACTTAATACACACTCATTTGGGTTTGTATCCCAAATGGCAGCAATCAACTATGGAAATGGATTTGATGCTTACACTCACTTCTTTTGCCATGATTTGTTCATCTTTCATGGATAACATCATGTCTCAGCAAGTTCTTCACAATGTCTACAGGAATGACATTCCCTCAGTTTTTTTTTTTTTTTGGCTGGGGCCGGGTTTGAACCCGCCACCTCCGGCATATGGGGCCGGCACCCTACTCCTTTGAGCCACAGGTGCCGCCCCATTCCTCTTTCTTGCATGATCAGTGATGTGTGTCTGCATGTTGGAACTCAACAGACTTATTGATAGAAGATGAATATCATCATCATATTGGGTCGTTTTATTCAATACCCAATATACTGTTTTTATTTCTTTTTTTGGTCATCTCAGAAAGTCATAAAATGTAATTCATGAACTCATCCTATAAAAAGTGCTACATTCCCCATTGGTAAATATCACTAGGTCACTTTCAAAGTGACACCCTTAGTCCACTTCAAAGCAATTTTGGAACTCTTTTTCTGGAATGGCTATGAAGGCTGTCCTTGTTTGAGGTCTGGAGATTTTTTCTTTCTTTCTTTTTTTTTTGATGCACAACTATAGAGGATATTATGCTAGCGATATCTCGTGGTTGGATGCCACAAATGCAGCCCCACATTCTCTAGTGGGCAGGGAAGCCTTCCCTGGTCCTGGGGCTACTCTCTGCAGCCCTGGCTTTGTGCTCAGTCACCCCACGTACTAATCACTCCCAGGTACTGGAACATGCTAAACTCTATTTCATCAAAGCTTTCAGATGAATGTGCTGCTCTTCTCCCTGACATTCCTTTTTACTTTTTCATTATTTTTGGTATCTTTTTTCTCTTTTAGCATTAATATTGTCACCGCATGAACATTTCTTATTATCAGGCATAACCTCAAACATCACCCCTCAGAGGAAAGTTCTCTTCAGCCTTTCAGGTCTGTCTGCCCTGTAATACTCCACCTCAACACCAT
Organism: Arctocebus calabarensis; assembly: GCA_963573935.1. NCBI lineage: Eukaryota > Metazoa > Chordata > Mammalia > Primates > Lorisidae > Arctocebus > Arctocebus calabarensis. The sequence continues at coordinate 2,065 of CAUYON010208220.1, forward strand.
GTTCTTTTCCCTTAAAACACACATCAAAATTTTCTATGCTTTTCACTGTTGGTAGGAATGTAAAATGGTGCAGCTGCTATGGAAAACCATGGGAAAGTTCCTCAAAAACAGAGTTGATAAAAGGCTACATTTCATTAATACAGAAAAAATAAGTTTTGCACATTCATTCCACAATGTGGTGATGATAGTTAATAATAAGGTATTCTGGCTTTGAAAGTGCCAAGACAGTAGACTTTATGTGTTTTCACCACAAAATAATAGTAATAATAACTATGTGAGGTGATGGATATGTGAATTGGATGGATTTAATCACTCCCCAATATTACATAGATCAAAACATTACATGGTACCCTGTTTAACTTTTTTTCCTTTCTTTTTCTTTTCTTTCCTTTTCTGTTTATTTATTTATTTATTTAGAGACAGAGTCTCACTCTGTCACCCTGAGTAGTGTGCTGTGGTGTCATAACTCTCAGCAGTCTTAAACCCTTAGGTTCAAGCAATCCTCCTGTCTCAGCCTCCCAAGTAGCTGGGACTACAGGCACCATCCCCGACTAGTTTTTCTATTTTTAATAGAGGTGACATCTCACTCTTGTTCAGGCTGGTCTTGAACTCCTGAGCTCAAGCAATCTATCCACCAGAGTGCTGGGATTACAGGTGTGGGACACTGTGCCCTGCCCTTGTTTAACTTTCTGGGCGACTGCCAAACTATTTTCCACAGCAGCTGTGCCTGTTACATTCTCACCACAAAGCATGGTGGTTCCAATTTCCCTGCATCCTCACCAACATTTTCTATTTTCCTTTTCTTTTATTTTTTTTTGAGACAGAGTCTCACTGTGTCACCCTTGGTAGAGTGCTGTGGCATCCTAGTTCTTGGGCTTGAGCTTGGTCTTGCCTCAGCCTCCCGTGTAGCTGGGACTACAGGTGCACGCCACAGTGCTCAGCTATTTTTTTGTTGCAGTTGTCATTTTTGTTTAGCAGGCCCAGGCTGGGCTTGAACCCACCAGCCTCAGTGTATGTGGCTGGCAGAGCCTAAATTTCTCATTAATATGAGGGTACAAATGATTAGGTTACATTACTTGCATTGTAGTAACTGACCCGGCAAGAAGACCCCTAAAAGCCCCTACTGTTTCAGCCTGAGTCCCTGTCCGTCTCAAACCCCCCTTTTTGGTTTAATTCTGAGAACAGGTTTCTGACAAGGAAGTTCTCTGAGTTCCCTGACTGCCTAGCAATTTCTAAACACAATGATGAGAAACTTACCTCAACCTCCCCAGCCAGCTAAACAATGGTAAAAACTCACTCAAGCAGAGATTCCCAGGAAACTGAGTTTCCCAGGTATTGGGCTTTCCAAGTTGTCCCCATGGTTACTGAGTTACCCCCCTGAGCCGCCACGCAGCTACCCCCCTGAGCCAACTACCTGTGACTCCGCCTTGTAACCTGCCTTTTTTGCTTTTGTACATGCTTGCTTTGCCACATCAGCACAAAAAGGGTATAAAAGGCTGCCTGCATTTCTCTTAGGGGCCGTTTGCCTTTTGGGGGCAGCGGTCCGTCTGAGCAGATGTAACTCCTTGATTTGGCAGTTTGCCCTTTGGGGCAGCGGTCTGTCTGTACAGATGTAATAAATGACCATCTGATTTGGGCTGGCTGCCTTTTTGCAGCGGCCCCCCCCACCCCCGCACAGGAGTAAATAAAAATCACCTCTGATTTGTACCAAAAGTGGAGGTCTGTATTTTTATGGGTGGCCTCAGTTACAACAGCATTTGTTAGGTAAATGTTATAGTTGAGTTAGTTTGTAATTTGTTAGTCCATGTTGTAGTTGAGCCCTTCACAGGGTGTATGCCATATACCCTACACTGTGCCTTTGGGGTGAAAATTCACCAATCTCCCTCTTTCCTCCCACTGCCACTTGAATTAATTGTGTTTTTCTCTCAGGTGGGTGTGTAGTTTATCATCTACTGGCTTATATTTGTATTGAGTGCTTTTCCATTCTTGTGACACTTCACTAAAGAGAATGTTCTTCAACTCTGTTCAGGTAAATATGAAAGATGTAAAGTCTCCATCTTTTTATGGCTGAATAGTAATCCACAGTATACATACACCACAGTTTATTAATCCATTCCTGTGTTGATGGGCACTTGGGTTGATTCCACCTCTTGTCGATTGTGAATTGAGCAGCGATAAACATTCTAATGCAAATGTCCTTATAGAAAAATGACTTATTTTCTTTCTTTTTTTTTTTGTCTTTTTTGGCCATGTTTGAACCCATCACCTCTGGCATATGGGGCCAGCTGCCTACTCCTTGAGCAATAGGCACCACCCAAATGATTTATTTTCTTCTGAGTAGAAACTTAGTAATGGGATTGTGGGATCAAATGGAAGGTCTACTTTTAGCTCTTTGAGGATTCTCCATACCTCTTTCCAAAGAAGCACATTAGTTTGCCTTCCCACCCCCACTTTAAAAGTGTTCCCTTCTCTCCCACTATTTTCCATTTTTAAATTGTAGCTATCCTGGCAGGTATGAAGTAGATAGTATCTCCTTGTGCTTTGAACTGTAACTGTTGGTGAGTTTAGGGAGTTCAGGAGCATGGACCTTGCCCCCACAGGCTGGCAGATGGTGCCTCACCAGGCTGGCCAAAGGAGATAAGCCAGGCTCCGGGGAGCCCCCATGCAAAGTCACTCCACTGTGGAGGCCACTCCAGCTGGAGGCATCTTAATTAGGAAAAGCCAGGGCTGGTGGGGGAAAGGGGAAAAGCGTTCCTCACCCTCATCACATCCTGCACCCCTGCCTCAGCTCTCACCATTTCCCTCCTTGACCACAGAGCTCAGACTGCGGCTGAGGAACCATGTCTCCAACCCCCTCCACCTTCCTCTGTCTTGGTGAGTCCTGAGGGTCCATGTGGGGAGTGCTGGAGGATAAAAAAAATTCTAGACAAATTTTTTCAAGTTGCATCAGTGATGAAATTTCAGAGCAAAAGGGTCTTTTCATTTGTCAAATGGGAAAACCGCAATCCAAGGAGATGGCTGTTTTGTGTGACTTACCCCAGTGTAGTCATGGCTGGGTCAGGAAGTAAACACAGGTCTCCTGGCATTGGTGGCAAATTTCTTCCATGACTCTCTGTTGCTTTTTCTTTTTTTTCCTAAATGTGGGCTTTATGCTATCAGGACTAGGATGTAGACTGAACTTTTCAGTATCCCTTACAGTGGTGGAACAAAGACCTGATCCCTCAGATGTGTTTCTACTATGTATTCTTCATCAGGCAGTGCGGGGCATGTCACCTCTATTATTTCCTTATTTTTTCAGGAGAATTTTACCCATAAATGGATAGTCTCCAAGAGAGTAAGCAGGAAGGAAACGGTTGTGTTATTACAGATAAGAAGGAAAGCTAAAAATATTAACAACATTTCATTCATTTATTCATTGATTTATAGATTATGCCATTTGGTGGATGTGTAAAGTTACATAGAAAGCTACTAAGATTTGTGGAAAGATTAGCAATAAGTTCAAGGGAAACTATGCAGATGGAAATAAATCAGGCATGTATTGATTCCAGGAAAAACATATTAAGTGCAAGATTATAATCCTCAGGTGTGAATAGTACCTGCCCACTCATAATAATGTAATCACAGACTATTGATTACATTATCAACTGAAATAGCATAAAACAGTGGGAAAGCTACGATTAACACACTCTGGGATATCCTGACATAAAATGCAAGAGAGGCCATCCTGTGTTCTTCTCAAGGAGGGGGTCCTTCTCTTCCCCATTGTGAAGTAGGGTTGGAGCTGAGGAAGTGGCTTTCTGTGGTCATTCGGAGGTTTTCTTGGGTCATTTTTGGTTAGTTGAGAGTAGTTTTCACTGCTTCTTGTGACTGTATAAAAAACCGAAAAGTATTAACTTCTCAATGATGCCCCCTGCTTTATTTTGAGACACTTTTACTCTGCTGCGTAGGCTAGAGTGTCATGGCCTTAGCCTCATTCATTGCAGCCTCAACCTCCTGGGCTCAAGCAATCCTCCTGCCTCAACCTCCTGAGTAGCTGGAGGTTAGATGCCCACCATTATGCTGGGCTAGTTTTGCAATTTTTCATAGAGACAGGATTTCACTCTTCCTCAGGCTGATCTCAAACTCTGGAGCTCAAGGGTTCCTCCCACTTCAGTCTCCCAGAGTGCTGGGATTATAGGCACACAGCACTGCGCCCTGCCCTAATGACTCATTTATTAGATGCATTTGAGATTTTATCGTATGTATAATGAACAAAATGCAACAATATACAAATATTTCCCATATTTGCCCATACAATTGTACACTATTGAATAAATACTTCAGTGGTATTGGATATTGTCAGAGGTCCACTTCATCCACTCCACTGTGAAGTCAATGTCCTATGAATTCACAGAACAACAACTAAAACTGTCATGGGTGTGTCATTAGAGAGGGGCAGTGGCAGGAACTGGACAGGGTGGGGCCAAAAATCCATTGTGCTTTTAAAATTTTTTTGCTCTGGTAAAGTACACAGAAGGTAAAGTTTGCTGTAAGTGACATTTGGTACATTCACTATGTAGTGCAAACGCCTCCTTCCAAGACTTTTCTATCAGCCCAGAAGGAATTTCCATTTCCAAGCAGTCACTTCCCACGCCTCCTTCCACCCCCTCTCTCTCTGCTTTCTATCTCTATGGATTTGTCTACTCTGGACATTTCCTATAAATGGAAGCACACAATATGTGGCTATTTTTGGTCTTTGGAAAAAATAAAATAAAATAATATTAAATTAAATGAAATTGAATAGGCTAATGTCCCTTGGTCGTGGCCCTGCAGGCAGAAATTGTCCCTTAAAGCAAGTCCTAGCTTCTGTCCTTCTCTTCCCTCCTCAGGGCTGTGTCTGGGGCAGGTTCGAGCGCAGAGCGGTGAGTCCCGCTCAGGTTGCGGTTGCACAGCGGGAAGCGGGGGGGCAGCGTGGTGTGGGTGGGGGTGGCGGGGGAAGTTTGTCCTGGGGCCTAGGACATGGTCTGACTCCTGCCAGCTTCTCCCCCAGGGACCCTCCCTAAGCCCTCCCTGCAGGCTATGCCCAGCTCCCTGGTGCCCCTGAAGAAGCCAGTGATCATCCGGTGCCAGGGGCCCCCAGGCGTGGACCTGTACCGCCTGGAGAAGCTGAGGTCTGGCAAGTACGAGGACCAGGCCTTCCTCTCCATCCCGGCCATGAGGAGAGAGCACGCCGGCCGCTACCGCTGCTCCTACCAGAACGGGAGCAGCTGGTCTCCACCCAGCGACCAGCTGGAGCTGGTGGTCACTGGTACTCGGAGGGGATGGGCTGGGGGTGCAGGGACTGGACGCAGGGCCCAGGGATGCGTGGTCCCCAGTTCTGTGAGTCCCTCACGGCGCTGGGATTAGGGTGAGGACAGTTTGCATTGGGTTGGAGGGGGGAGGCACAGACTCATGATTACACTTTAATAACATTTTATACTATTTTTTAAAGTCAATTTCAAAAACATCCATGATGAATGAAATACCAGTTTTTTTTTTATTAAATCATAGCGGTGTACATTAATGCAAGTATGGGGTACAATGTGCTGGATTTATATACAATTTGAAATACTTTTGTGAAACTGGTTAACATAGCCTTCACGGCATTTTCTTATTATTTAAGAAAATAATATGTCTTATTTAGTTAAGACATTAATATTCTACTCTTAGTAGATTTAACATGTACTTTGTAAATTGCACCATAGGTGTGGTCCCAACAATTAGCCTCCCTCCACCCACCCTCTCCCCTCCTCTTTCCCTGTCATCTTGGGCTATAGTTGGGTCCATGGCAAGACACGTCAGAGCAGAGAGAAAATGGGTGCTTCTTCGTCATTGTGTCAAAGCACTTTATTATAAAAAAAATAATAATTAGAGAGGAGGTCTCGCTGTGTGGCCCCAACTGAAGTGCAGTGACTATCCACAGGTAGTCGAGCTCACTACAGCCTCAACCTCCTGGGCTTCCGCCATCCTCCTCTCTTGGCCTCAGGAGTAGCTGGGACTACAGGCTCAGGCCACCACACCCAGCTTATTGTGCTTTTAAATGGTGAATCTTTTAGGAGAAATTGCCAGGAAGGCTATGTTAATCAGTTAGATGAAAATAATTAAGATTGTATATGAAACCAGCACATTGTACCCCTTGGTTGCACTATTGTACACAGCTATGATTTAATGATAAAGATAAAAAAAAGAATAAAAATAAACTAGGAAAAAAAATAAATGGTGAATCTTTTTTTTTTTTTAATGGTGAATCTTTTTTTCAGCAATAGTTTTTGGAAAAACTTTAACGAATTTGCTTCCATGGAACCCTGGAATGTAAAATTATAATAAAAGTTTTTTGAGGGGATGTAAATAAAATATTCATATTTAGAATACTATGGGCTTTAATGATCTAGTTTTCAATTTTTCAGTACTTTGTCAACTATGTTAAATTATTTGGAGAAAATAATTTTTATTGAGACCGAGTCTCATTCTGTCACCTAGGTGGAGTGCCATGGTGTCACACCTCACAGCAACCTCAAACTCTTGGGTTCAAATGATCCTCTTGCCTCAGCCTCCCGAGTAGCTGGGACCACAGGTTCCCACTATAATGCCCAGCTAGTTTTTTCTATTTTTAGTAGAGATGGGGGGGTCTTGCTCTTGCTCAGGCTGGTTTCGAACTCCTGAGGTCAAGCAATCTACCTGCCTCAGCCTCCCAGAACACTAGGATTACAGGTGTGAGCCACTGCACCTGACCTATTTAGAAAAAATTAAATTCTGCATCATGGAGAATGCCTTTCTCCCCTCACCCTAATTCCTGAGGGGCTGCACAGTGGCCCCCTGGGCATAGTGGTCCCCTAGGAACAGGCCACTCTTTTTCGTGCTTCCCTCCCTCTCTGGCCAGGGTGTCCTTGGCCTCCCCTCTGCCCCAGGAACATGCCAGTCTGTCTTTCTCATTTCTCCTTTCGGGGTCACTCAAATGCTGTCTTGTCATTAAGTATTGCTCTCAGCGCCTTTGTTAAAATTGCCCTCATCACTCTCTGGCATTGCACATATTTATCTTGGCTATTCTTGCCTACCTTTTCTTCTTCATGAGTTTTTTATTTGTTAGCCTAGAGAAAAACACATAATAGTTACTTAAGAAAAAAAGATGTTTGGAGAATGAATGAGCCATCATTACCAGGCAGCTTTTGTTTCAATGACTCCTGGTTGCCAGGCATGTGTCACCGTGCTTGACAATGCTGATCCCCTCACGTTAGAATCATGAATGTGGAATGGTTCCTGGAGGCTGGTACATTAATAAAAGTTTACACTGTACCTTTCATAAACTATCATACAAGCTTAGAATACACTATAAACTTACCCTATTGTGTTTCCACTGTCCTATTGTGGCTTTGCCAAATGCTTTCTATGTATTGTCTCATTTGATTATCCCAGTTGACAGTAGGGGACTCTGAGACACAGAGATAGAGGGAGATTTATCTCCAGGGCCACAAAGTCCCTCAGTGGCAGAATGATGATTTGAGCCCAGATATCAGGATGTGACCACAGATATATTCCCTTATCCTCTTGGTGACCTGACCCCACCTCTCTGTGAGCTTGGGCAGAGGGAGTAAGCTCTCTAGGAGGCACACCAATGGAAAGGTCTCTAGATCTGACAGAGTTGGGGGGCTGGTCACCATCTTTAACACCAGAGTCTTCTTTTCTCCCAGGAGTTTATGCCAAGCCCTTGCTCTCAGCCCAGCCTGGCCCAGCAGTGTCCCCAGGAGGGGATGTGACCCTACAGTGTCAGACTCCATATGGCTTTGACCAGTTTGCTCTGTACAAGGAGGGGGACCCTGGGCCCTACAAGAGACCTGAAAGATGGTACCGGGCCAGTTTTCCCATCATCACTGTGACTGCTGCCCACAGTGGAACCTACCGATGCTACAGTTTTACCAGCTCAGACCCGTACTCATGGTCAGCTCCCAGCGACCCCCTGACGCTCGTGGTCACAGGTAAGGGGTGTGCAGAGAAAATTGTCTTCCTCAGCCTTTGCTGGTCCTTAAGCAGTTCCAAGGACCAGACCATCACTGCTCCAGAAGCGGGAGGCAGGGAGCCTGGGCTCCAGCCAGCTTTGGAGGATATATCTGTTTCCTGTTACTGCCTTAACAAGTTACCATGGGGCTGGGCAGGGTGGCTCACGCCTATAATCCTAGCACTCTGAGAGGCTCATCTAAGCTCACCTAAGCTCAGGAGTTCAAGACCAGTCTGAACAAGAATGAGACCCGCCATCCCTACTAAAAATAGAAAAAACAGCCAGACATTGTGGAGGGCACCTGTAGTCCCAGCTACTTAGGAGGCTGAGGCAGGAGGATAACTGGAGCTCAAGAGTTTGAGGTTGCTGTGAGCTATGATTTCAAGGCACTCACCCAGGGCAACAGAGTGAGACTTTGCCTCAAATAGATAAATAAATAAATATAGACATACATACAAGTTACAATGGACTTGCTGACTTACAGCACAGTGTACTGCCAATTTATTACCTGCCCTCTGGAGGTCAGAGCTCCAACCAAAGTGGGTCTCACTGAGATGAAACAAAGGTATCGGCAGGACTGGCTTCTCCTGGAGGCTCTAGAGAGAGTCTGTTCCCAAATCTTTTCCAGCTCCTGGAGTTCCTCATTTCTTGGCTTTTGGTGCCTTCTTCCATCTTTGCAGTCAGACAGAGGGCAGCATCGTTAAACCTCTTTCTCCGACTCTTCTGCCTCACTCTCCTACTTATAAGGTCCTTGTGACCACATTGGGTCCACATGAATCATCCCCCACCTCAACATCCTATCGGCCCATTGATATAATCCAGGAAAATCTGTGTATCTCAAGACTCCAATTTAGGGGTGGTGCCTGTGGCTCAAGGAGTAAGGGTGCTGGCCCCATATACCGGAGGTGGCAGGTTCAAATCTGCCCTGGTCAAAAAAAAAAGACTCCAATTTAGTCACCTCTGTTTTTCTGGTCTCCTCTCCTACATGTTCTCCTCATTCTCTCGGCCTGAGACACACTGGGCTTCTTGTGTTTCTGGAATAGGCAGGCTCACTACTTCTTCAGGGACTTGGCACCTACTGGGGTCTTCCCCCCAGGTATTCTCATGGCTCCTTGGGATCTTCCATCAGAAGTCACCTGACCCATTTAGTTCTCTCCACAGCACTGTCACCACCCAATATGTGGCACATCCTGCTGATTGATGATGTTTATCCTCTGTCCCCCTCCACCCTCCAGAACGTAGCCACCAGAAAGATTGATTCATCTGATTTCTTTCTACTGTACTCCCAGCATCTCTCCCATAGCAGGTGCCTAACAAATGCTTGATAAATATATGAACTATTCCACTCAAGGACACTTGATTTTTAATAGCATTATAAAGGTATAATTTACATACCATAAAATTCACCAATTTGAAGTTTGAGAGTCAATGATTTTTAGTAAATGTACAGAGTGGTGCAGTCACCACTACAACTCATTTGGGGACCATTTTCATCCATCTTTCCAACCTCATTCCCATTTGCGGTGGTTCTTTACTTCCCCTCTCAGCTCCAGGCAACACTAATCTTTCTGTCCCTACAGATTTGCCTTTTGGGGGTTCCAAAGTCTCCACCAGACAAGTTAAAGAAGGGCCTGTGCTATAGCCAGGGCTCAGGTGGGGGCTAAATCTCCCTCTTAATGCACCATATCTTTCTCCTCTTACAGACACATGCACACACATGGTGATTAGTAGAGCAAACAGTGTCTAATCAAAGATTTGTCCAACATATGTACAATTGTGACCATGATATGTGCTCTGAATTGGACATACACAGCTCTGTTAGAAGCCAGGAGGAGAGGTGGTCAGGGGTGGGTGCAGGTAGGTGGAATTATAGGGACAAATACCCTGTGATAGGATGCAGATTGGTGTAGAAGCGAGGCCAGAGTGGCTGCAGAGTGTGTGGAGATTTTGCTCCTTAGATATTCCCCTTTCCCCCATACTGTGGTGCCTCCCCCATTCCCCAAATCGATGCCATGGTGAGAGAGGGGCAGTGAGATGGTATAAGTCACAGGAATCCAGAAGAAAGGATAGTGCTGAGGCTCAGAAAGGAGGGTGAGAGCTCAATATTATTACTTATCCCTAGAATACTCCAGGTGGGCTTTACAAACACCCACAACTGTCCAGCATGGTGGTCCTTATTTTTCTCAACATAGTCTAACTCTGTCACCCTGAGTAGAGTGCTGTGACATCATCACAACACACCACAACCTAAAACTCTTGGGTTCAAGTGATCCTCTTGCCTCCGCCTCCTAAGTAGCTGGGACTACAGCCACTCGCCACAATACCCAGCCAATTTTTCTATTTGTAGTAGAAATGGGGTCTCACTCTTGCTCAGGCTGGTCTCAAACTCCTGAGCTCAGGCAATCCACCCACTTCAGCCTCCCAGAGTTCTAGGATTACAGGTGTGAGTCACCACACCCGGCCCCAGGTACCTTCTTTATGCTCATTTATTGGGTGAGGAAACTGGGTCACAAAAATATTTCTTTCTTTGTTCAGGACCCACAGTGAATAGAGCACAGACTTCTCTCATTTTCTGATTTCTCAGGACCCTCAGTGACCCCTACTCAGTTACCAACAAAACCACCTTCCTTCATAACAGGTAAGGTCCGAGGAGGAATTCTCTCTTGTGTCCAGGGTATGAGCACATGGACATTCCCCATTCTCTTTCCCCTTTCTGCCTGGATTTCTTGATTTGTCTCTTTCACAAACTTGCTTTGTTTTGAAAATCCTTTCTCTCTTCCCACAAGGAGTGTTAGTATCCTAAGCAGATAGATTTTTATTATTCATTATTAGTTTTTGAGACAGAGTCTCACTATGTCACCCTCAGTAGAGTACCATGGTGTCACAGCTCACAGCAACCTCGAACTTTTGGGCCCGAGTTATTCTCTTGTCTCAGCCTCCCAAGTAGCTAGGACTACAGTGCCTGCCCCAACATCCAGCTATTTTTTGGTTGTAGTTGTCATTGTTTTTTGGCAGGCCTGGGCTGGGTTCAAACCAGCCAGCCCTGGTGTATATGGCACCCTAGCCGCTGCGCTACAGGTGCCGAGCCCTAAGCAGATAGATTTTAATATGCTGCCCCTAGCTCCCGTCCTGGACAGTTTGGAATGTCTGACTCACACAGTGATGATCTGAGCAGCTAGACTGCTTCTGAGCTCTGCCTCCATTGGTTGATGGTTCTCAGACTTCCTTGGGCAAAAGAATTGCCTAGAGGGTTTCTTAAGGAACAGATTTCTGAAACCCCAGAAATTCTGACTCAGTAAATCTGGGATGAGTCCCACAACCTTTTTTTGTTTTTCAGATAGACTCTCACGCTGTCATCCTGGGTAGAGTGCAACCTCAGTGTTGGGTGCCACTCTGAGAACCACGGCACTAAGTGATGTGTGGGGCACACTGCTTCCTTGAGCTCACAAGTACAATGGTCTGCCTGCTCTTTAGGAAACAGTGTCCTCGCACTTGCTGTTTCTCAGAGGTAGACTGAGAAGCAAGCAAGAGCCAAGGCCATAAGGATGGATGTGCAGGGTGGAGGGCAGCTGGGGGGCACTGCTGTGTGTTGCTGATTGGATTTTTAAAACTTTCTATTTTAAAACATAGTCACAGGAGGTTTGACAACATAGTGTGAAAGAAGCCTGTGTGCCCTTTTCCTAGTCTCCCTCGATAGCTACACCTTATATAGCACAACACAAATCCAGGAACTTGACATTGGCCAAAAGTAAGTGTATGGTTCTCTGTCAGTTTATCCCTTGTGTACAGCTGGTGGGGATGTAAAATGATACAGCTGCTTCCGAGACAGTCTGCTGGCTCCCAACAAAGGCAGACAGAGCAACCACATGACCCACGCCTGAGTGTGAGCCCAAGGACACTGAAAATTTATGTTCACACAAAAACTTGTACATGATGGTCCACAGCAGCGTTATTCATAAACAGCCCCAAATCAGAAACAACCCAAGTGTCCATCAGCTGGCGAATGGGCTGCTCCTTAGTGAGCCAGTGAGTGATAGAAGGGAAGTCGTAGGGCCCTTGGATTTGCTTCCTCAAGGTCTGTGCCGTGTGTGCCAGACAAGGTGGCATGAGGGAGCCTAGGTGGCTCACAGGGCCATGGGGACACACCAGGAAGGTCTGGTGTTATTTCACTTCTATTTAACCCTCCTGTTGTGTTCCAGAAGCTTCTGGGGAGTGGAACACCTCACTCACAAAGACAGTCTCCACAGCCGGTGAGTCACCAGGCTCTTAAAGCTGTGCAGAGTAGGGTGGGAGGTTGGGGCTCTTTCATTATCTCAGCCTTAGTCTGCTTCACTAATGTCCAAATCTTCCCAAAAGAGTTCTCCACGTGCTATGTCCAGGGCTCAGGCTGGGGGAGGACAGAGCATGTGGCAGAGGTGGGCATGATGTTGGGGAACAGGAGCATCCTGGGTCGTGAGGTCCTTCCAAAGATAGCAGAGCCAAGGCCATGGTGGGAAGACCACCCCATCTCCGCACACTGCCCTGTCAATAAAGCTTGCTCTTCAGACTCTGAGCGTTTGGTCTTGTCCCCACCACGTCCATGTGTGCTTCAGGCCCACACAGCCTGCAGGTGCCTGGGCACAACGCATCTTACTGCTCCAGGCCTTGCAAATCTGCCTTGCACTGCACTTTCCTTCCCCCTTGCTTTTCCTGGGAAGTTTCCATTTTCATTGAGACAGATGAGCCCACCTGATTCTGACCACAGAGGTTTCTTCCTCACACCACCGTGGGACCTTCCCCACCCCCTTCACAATCCCCGCTTGCCCTCAGGATGCAGCCTGGGGTCCCCAGCTTGCTGTTCTGTGGGCTTAGATACTCCATCTCTCTTTACCCCTCCCATCCTGTCTGCCCCGCTTTCTGTGTCTTCAGCCTCATGGAGTCCCTCACACTCTTCTGGATGCCCCACAACCTCCCCAGCTCTGCATCTAGACCACACACCTACCCCGTCCCTCCTTCCATTTCCCTACATCTCAACTCCCCCAAAGAAGCCCCTTCTGACTCACCAGCCAGGATTAGGAGTTTCTTCAGTCCTTGCCCACTGTCTTGTAGGCAATTTCTCAAGTATATTAAAATTATCATTTTACTCTTCAGTCTCCTCCAGTAATTTGGAAACCCCCCACAGGGACTGTGTCTCATTAGCATTTAAGTCCCCATAGCCCAGCATAAATCTCAGGAAATACTTGTGGCATAATATGAGAGCTGGCATGTACAAGTTGCTTATTCTATTGTGCTTTATGGAACTATTGTTCTTATTTTAATTTTCACACCATCTATGACATAAGTGATGTCATTAATTTCATTGGACAGGTGGGAAAATTGGCTCACAGATGTTGTCACTTACCAGATATCTCACATGGAATAAAGGATAGGCTTGGGGTTCTAGTATGGATGGCCTGATGCCGTAGTGCACGCTTTTATTAAATGCTATGGAATTCTGCCTCCCAAGCATGCTTGTTCTGGGTACAGACAGTGACAGAACTGGGGGAGATGGTTCTGTTTATTCACACTCAGCCTTTTTTGGTTCCCAGGCTTCTTAAAGACTTCTAGGATTATCACGTCCTCCAGTCCTGGGAAACCCAGCTCCCCGACCGGTAAGTGAGTCCTTCTCCCCACCCAAATCCCTCCCACCCCTGCTTGGTCCAAGGCTCTGCAGTCCTGGGTGAGGGAGGGAGTGGAATATCAGTGTTTGGAGTTCAGGATTGGGAGATAAGATCAGGTGGGAAGATTGAGATTTTTCTAAGGGATCCCAGAAAGAAGGCTTCTATCTCTCTCCATCCCTTAGAGCTGTCTTCTCCTCTGCAAGTGATCAGATAAGTGGGCAGTGTCTGGGTCTGGGGAAGGAGGGGATCACATCAAAGGCCTGTGAGGGGACATTGGGGGCAGCTGCTGGTGAAAGAATTGGGTCCATCCAGCCCTGATACTGGGAAGGAGGGGATGACTCCCCTAGAAAAGAGATTAACACCCCAACTAGTAGAGGATAACAGGATCTCAGGCTGGGGACACAGTTCTAGAGAGGGCCTTTTATCACCTGCTCCTTCTCTCTCATTCCCCCAGTGTCTGCCCGGCTGCAGTATGCCAAGGGCAACCTGGCCCGGATATGCCTTGGTGCTGTGATCCTAATGCTCCTGGTGGGGCTCCTGGCAGAGGATTGGCACAGCCGGAGGAGACCCCTGCTGCACAGGGTCCGCGCTGTGCAGAGGCCACTGCCGCCCCTCCCCCAGACCCAGAAATCACAGAGCTGTCAGGACAGAGGTCCACCAGCTGCTCATCACCAGGGGTCGTGTTGATAACGTCATGGCTGGACCTGAGCGATAGATCGTGGGGGTGGGGAAGGAGCTCAAAGGATGTGTGAGAAATCAGAGGGAGGAAGGCAAAGGCTACAGGCAGGGAAAGGAGGGCGGTGAGGCCCCTTCCTCTATGGCCTCCTATCTGAGGACCCTGTCCTTGCGGGCTGGAAGGAGCCAGGAGGCTTAAGTCACGTCTCTCGCATATGGGACACTGTATTAAACACTGTGGGTCTTAACAGTCACTGACAGGGCTACAGTGGCCTCTTTCTTTCCTTCTCTCTGACACAGGTTCCACACTGGCTGCTAATATTCCCAGCCCTCACAGCTCTGTCCGGTCCTCTGTGTAACTCCCCCCATGTTTCCCCTTTGGCCTTCTGTGCCCAGATCTGGTTACCCCCAAGCCTCATGTGTACCTTCACTCCATCTTAAGCTGCAGCCTGGCTTAAAACAGTTTTCCTTTGGTTTTCAAAATGGGCCTGGTCCTTCCCAGCAGGTGGTCATGCTAGTCTTTTTCATTAGTATAAAATAGCAACTATAACCAAGATGTCAGTTGCTTCCCTTCACATTAGAAAGAGTTCAAGGTCCTAACTAAAGGCAGAAGAGGTAAATCCAGAAGGGTGGAAGGCAGATAGGTGATTGCCGGGGGCAGGAGGTGGAGAGGAATGAAGAATAACTGCTCAGAGGGTACAGGGTTTTATTTAGGCTGATGCAAATGTTTTGGAACTAGATAGAGGTGACAGTTGTGCAACACTGGTAAATGTACTAAATGTCAGGAAAGAATCCCCTTAAAATGGTTAATTTTACATTATGTGAAGTTCACCTTAATACAAATTAAAAGAAAGGAAGCCTGCCTCCTCAGACCCTTCTGTCTCTGTGTGGGGTCACGTGTCCTAGGGGTCTATGTGGGATCATGCCAGAAATAATTCCTCTCCCACTGTCACCAGCCTGGTATGGTTTGGGGATGGTGCCCTCCCAGCAGGCGGGAGCCCTCTCTGTGGCTTCCACAGCCATACAGCCATTGGGGTGGGGGGGCAGACTGGGTCCTCCATGCATCTGACTCATAAGCACATGGGATCCCAGCTTCTGTCAGAATAGGGACCTCAAATTGGGCTCATCTACCTCCCAGGGGTCACCATGAGGATGGGCTGAGGTGTCTAGGCATGGCTGTGAGATCTGCTAGAGAAAAAGAAATACTTAAGGCTAAAGTGATATCTCTACTTTTCATCCCAAAACTCTGAGCCTGGACCTGACACAGAAGGGAGAAGAACCCTGTCCCAATCTTAAAGCCCCGAGTAACCCACACAAATATACCAGAATGTGGATAATTTGGCCAACTCCACACCACCTAGCCCAACTACACCCCTCTCCCCCCATGTTACAAGTTGCTCCGTGGTGCCTGAGAAAGCTCCTCAGGGATCAGAGAGCGGGTTTCTAGACCACCAGGGCCGCAGCTGCCAGCATAGACCCATGCCAGTCACCTACGCCCTGTGCCCCTGTGCTCTCTTACCTGCACAGTGAGCAATCTATACCTGGGTAATCACAAACTTAAAATTCCGTCTCCCGTTCACAGGTGAGGAGCTTAACTGACATCCCCAGGTTCACTCAGAGAAGAGTGTTTTCAGATTAAAGACCGGAGTGTATGTTTCTGGATTCTCTGTAGATCAGAATCATGTTGTGTCCAGGGAGCATTAGTGTCCTGCTTTGGTGCAGGTGGTCACCCTGTTCCATGCCGTTAAAGGAGATGCCTTAACATCCCATTATGTCCGTAGCTGTTTCTCCTCAGTGCCTTTCCTCAGAATAACCTCCACCCATTATTCTTCTTTCTTTATACTTCCTCCATCAGATCACTGGGTTTCCTGAAGATAGTGCCATTTTCTATACTCAACATTATACATTCTACTAAGGAAGGAGAAATAAGTCTTATACTTATTAGTGATCTTGAGAAAGCAGAAAAGGCAGCTGCAGAAGAACTCCTCCTCTAAGAATAAGAGTAAGCTTTACACTGAGCTAAAAATAACGTTGGAAAGCAAAAGAAAAAAAGACTCTGTAACTAATAACAATGCCCTGGTTTCTAACATCTGTAGCTATAACTATGTAGCTGATATTGACCTGAAGGAAACAAAGGTATAAAAGAGCCTGGAGGCTCAGCACCTGTAGCTCAAGTGGCTAAGGCAGCAGCCACGTACACTAGAGTTGGCGGATTTGAATCCAGCCCGGGACTGCCAATAAACAACGACAACTACAACCAAAAAATAGCCAGGCGTTGTGGCAGGTGCCTGTAATTCCAGAGAATTGCTTAAACCTAAGAGTTGGAGGTTGCTGTGAGCTGTGATGCCAGAGCACTCTACCCAGGGCAACAGCTTAAGACTCTGTCTCAAAAAAAAAAAAAAAAAAAAAAAAAAATGAGAGAGCCTAGACAAAAACTGTTGCCTGGAACTCAGCATTTCACACCTTAAGGCATCTGAGTTCTCACCAGCGATTAAAGGTTTCTTCCTCTAAATTGTTGATGTAAGTGTCTGTCTTATTTAATTCGGCGTTTTCCTGCAACACTATTTGATAACTGCTTTTGTGTTCCCAAGTTATCTTTTGGGCAGAGGGGAACAGGATCTTGATCAATTACAGACACAGAGAAACTCATGATAGAGAAACCAACAGATGTCCAGACAAATAACATATATTCAGATGATGATCAGTGCTTTGAGGAAATTAAAGAGGGTGGAGGAATAAAAGTCACTTTAGTGGGGAAAAATGTAATCTGATTATACTGGGTAATCAGGAGGTAGTTTTAGGGTGAAGCATTATTTACTGAAGCATGAGTGATCAGGAGGCTGCTGTGCTGGGTTCTGGATAGGAAGCATCCAGGTAGGGGGAGCAGCAGGAGAGTTAGAGGGAGGGAGAGAGAGAAAAAGAGGGAGAGCCCTTCTCTGAGCTCCTAGTGCAGGAAGGTTCTCAACCTTCCTAATGCCTCCTAATGCCACAATCCTTTATTACAGTTCCTCATGTGGTGACCCCCAACCATAAAATTATTTTCATTGCTACTTCATAACTGTAATTTTGATACTGGTATGAATTGCAATATAAATATCTTATATGCAGGATGTATTTTCATTGTTACAAAGGGGTCGCGACCCACAGGTTGAGAACCACTGTCGTAGTGTTACTGGCCATTTGTGGAGTTGCTCAGCTAGGAGACGCCTCACTCTCATCTCTGTCCCCACCCTCAGCTGGTGTCACCCCATGTATCCACACATCATCTTCAAGGCTTTGTGTCTCTTATCTTTTTTTAAAAATTAAATCATAGCTCTGTACATTAATGAAATCATGGGGTACAATGTGCTGGTTTTATATACAATTCGAAATATTTTCATCAAACTGGTTATCATAGCCTTCACTGCATTTTCTTAGATATTGTGTTAAGACATTTATATTCTACATTTAGTAAATTTAACATGTACCCTTGTAAAATGCACCATTACAACGACACCCAGTCCTAGCAGACTAGGGCCCATCCTATTTGAGAATGACGTCAACTTAACAAACTCCTTCTGAAAAGACTGGGTTTCGTTATAATGGTGCATTTTACAGAAGGGTCCTATACCAAAGTACTGGGGTTTAGGATGTCAACATATCATTCTTGGAGCACACAAGTCTACCAAAAACAACATCCATGAAACACCAGTGAAATAGAAACATGAATATTTCTAAGAAAGAAGAGATTAAATGATATCCATCCACTGCACAAATAAAGTTGTTAATTGAATTAATGATATGTTTGTGATTAAAAAAGTTGACAAACAGTACCTGCTCCTGTAGGAAGGAACCATTTTTAAGTAATATGAGGGTTAAATTTTATGAGAGTCTGTATAAGGGAGTTTATTCAGTCCCTCCAGGAGCTGACAGGCTTCAGGGCTTTCTAAGCCTTGGAGATACTTTTATTCTGGATACTATGGTATAGATAGTGGTCTCAGGGTCTTTATCTGAGGGGTTAAAATCTTTATTCTGAGACAGAGTCTCACTCTGTTGCCTTGGCCAAAGTGCTGTGGCCTCAGCCAACTTCATAGCAACCTCAAACTCTTAGGCTCAAGATTCCTCCTGTCGTAGCCTCCCAATGGGGTGGGGACTACAGGCACCTCCCACAATGCTTGGCTAATTTTTCTATTTTTTTTCTATTTTTTAAATTAAATTATAACTGTGTACATTAGTGCAATCAAGGGGTACAATGTGCTGGTTTCATATACAATCTGAAATATTTTAACAGTTTCACATAGCCTTCATGGCATTTTCTTAGTGATTGTATGAAGATATATTTGTATTCCTGCATTTAGTAAGTTTCTCCTGTACCCTTCTAAGATGCACTGTAGGTGTGGCGAACCAACTACCCTCCCTCCACGCAACCTCCCTCTTCCTCTCCCCTCCTTTGCCCCTTTCCCCATATTCTTATGCTATAATTGGGTTATAGCCTTCATATGAAAGCTATAAATTAGCTTCATAGTAGGGCTGAGTACATTGGATACTTTTTCTTCCATTCTTGAGATACTTTCCTAACAAGAATATGTTCTAGCTCCATCCATGTAAATATGAAAGAGGTAAAGTCTCCACC
>CAUYON010208223.1:0-16203 GCA_963573935.1 Arctocebus calabarensis
TGTGACAGGCGCCTGTAGTCCCAGCTACTTGGGAGATGGAGGCAAGAGACTCGCTTGAGCCCAGGAATTGGAGGTTGCTGTGAGCTGTGATGCCACAGCACTCTATCCAGGGTGACAGCTTGAGGCTCTGTCTCAAAAAAACAAAAAAATAAAAAATAAAAAACCAAGCATGGCATATTTACAACATTATATGTTTAACTAAGCCAGACTAGAAGCAAAGGGACCACGAAAACATGACAATTCATCTTCAAAGCAGGTCACTCGCCACTTAATTCTCAAAACACCTCTTTGAGGTAGGTAAGTATTATTATTCCACTTGAAGAATGGGAAAACTAAGATATCCAAGCTCAGTGACTTGGGGAGAGGGGCTTAAAGTTGCCCAGGGTATATAGACAAGGAATGGATATATTAACACACTCATTAATGCTCATGAACCATTAAGAGTGTTGTCCCCCAAATACAGGTGTGCCTGACATTTGAGCTTTTGAAGTTAATTTTAAAAGGGGTATATATCAAATCCTATTATCAATGCACAGAGAAGTTTCCCAATGGTGAGCAAATTCTTTGGTAAAGTAAACAACCATCTCATTTATACATTTGGTAAATAACCTCCCACCTTTTTAATTGCAAAGTCCCGGGACAAGCAGTCTAACCAAAAAAAAAAAAGAGCTAAAATCTGCCAGAACTCACAGAAGGGCATCAATTTAGAATTTTTTTTCAAAATGTTAATAACTACTTCATTTATTATACTGATTGGACTTCACACTTGCTCTAAGGGTGGGAGTAGGGTTGACCATCCATGACACAGAAGGATTATTGTTATCAGCACTTGGCAGAATTTCATTCAGCTATTTGAAATCAGGATAGAGTGCTCTGATTCATTTTTAAAAGGCTTGCAACCTCTTTAATAAAATTTACAAAAGTATTTTCGAAGCGTTAAGTAAGTAAAGGGGAAAGAGAAGTGCAATAAAGTTGTCTTTTCTGAGTTGTCTGTCCCCTGGAAACCATTAACATCCATCTGAGTTAGCTCAAGGATTTAGTATCATTTTAAGTAATCAAGGGGAAGGCTCCAGGCTTTCTAATCTAATTGCCATCTCCAGGGAAGTGCCTTCTGCACTCAGCTAGGTTGAAAGGGAAGAGCATCTCTAGGGATTAAGAAAGTGAGTGATTTGGACTATAGAATTTTCAATCATTTCGATGGTGCTTGTCTTAGGAATTAAGTATTTTTTTTCCTTCCAAATTTGGAATTTAATGATAGACACTGGCCTGTGTAACAATCCACCTCTTTGGTGAACACCACTAATCTGTGATGGCTGGCATGCTTCTCCTTCGCATTTCGAGGGCTGCAAATTGCTGGTCTCAAGAATTTGTACTAATCTGACAGGAGCAGGAAAGAAAGTAGTATTATCCTAAAAGATTTTTTTCTGCGCTACCTGAGGAAGAGAAATGTTATAATCAGAATCAATGAGAGTGTAGAAACTGAGCATGATAGCTGAGATTCTTAGAAAATGCTACAAACTCCTTGCTTTTAACACCCTTCATATTCTGGTGTAGAAGAGGCAACCTTACCTATTACAAAACTATCTTCTCTCCTGGTATCTTTTCTTGTTGTTGTTGCACTTTGGCAGAGGCCAGGTCTGAACCTGCCACCCTCTGTACACGGGGCCTGTGCCCCACCCACTGAGCCACAGGCGCTGCCCTCTCCTGGTATCTTAATAGTGAGTCAGGCCCCTACCTGATTTCCAGCGTTTGCAGTTCTCACTTCTGGAGCTATTTGCCTGCCGCCTGCAGCTTCAACCATGCTCCAAACCCTAGGATAAATCTCAACAATAGTTGAGGGAGGAAGCATTTAAATAGCTCTAACTCAACTTTCTAGTCCATAGTCAATGGTACTTAACTATACATCACATCGCTGTCATTTGCTAGTCTGTCCTTATCCCTGCACCTCAGTTCTGATAAATTGATGGCTCCTCTCTTCAATTTACTTCAGCAAGTTTTAACGAGCACCAATTATGTCACAGGCATTCGAGTTAGTCCTTAGACATAGCTCAGCTTGGTCAGGTTTCAGACATGTAATTCTAAAATACCATAACATTTGTTTAGAGCTAGAGGTATGCCCATGGGGCTATGAGAGTCCTGAAGAGATCTGCTCATCATCTTGTATGTTTGCTAATAATAGAAACCGAATCCCTCCATCACCCCATGAGTTATTCTTGTTGCCTGAGTTCCTAATATCCTTAGCTTAGCACACTTCTAGTGTTGGTAGGGTTGGAGTCACACATTCACGCTCTGGGAGATCTGTATGTGTGTGTGTGTGTTTGTTTATTTTCTCTTAGGGCTTCTGCAAGTTAGAAATTTAGAAGCAGCTTACCTTGGTGGTTCAGGCATTGAGTCTCACATTAGGCCACAGTTAAGATGTCAGCTGGGGCTGCAATCATTTGAAGGTTTGCCTAGGCCTGGAAGATCTTCTAAGGTGGCTTGCTTACACAGTTGGCAAGTTGATGCTGGTTGTTGTTTGCAAGACTTCAGTTCTTTCCCCACGTGAGCCTCTCCACAGGGCTGCTTGAGTGTCCTCATTCATGAAAGAAAGACATGGCACCTGGCTTCCCACACATTGAGTTATCCAATAGGCCGAAGCGGAAGCTGGTCAATGTCTTTCATAATCTAGCTTTAAAAATCACACAGTCACTTCTGCCATGTTCTACTGGTCACATAGATCAGTTTTGAGTCATTATGGGAGGATACCACACAAGGGTATAAATGGTAGGATTTGAGAATCATTGGGAGTCATTTTGGGAACTGGTTACCACAGGCACAGAACAAAGCAAAACAAGGTGGAGACTGACTGATGGAAGTGACAAGTGGTGGACAACAGAGAAAAAATAGTACCCTTCATTGCCCACCCTGTTTAAAATGGCATATGCATCCCTGCCATTCTGTACCCCTTTACTCTGTTTTATTTTTCTTTAGAGAACTTAATGCTACCTAACATATTGTGTGCGTGTTTGTGTGTGAATATATATGTATATACACAAATATATATACACAAATGTAATATATATATACATATGCATGTTTCTTCATATTATTATTTGCATGTGTTATTGTGCATACACAAATGTAATATATATGTGTGTGTTGTGTGTGTGTGTGTGTGTGTGTGTGTATGGAGAGAGAGAGGGAGAAAATGAAAATGAATTTCACTCTGTCACCCAGGCTGGAGTGCAATGGTGTAAGCATTGTTCACTTCAGCCTTGAACTCTGAACTCCTGGACTTAATTGATCCTCATTTTTTTCGTAGAGACAGAGTCTCACTTTATCGCCCTCAGTAGAGTGCTGTGGCGTCACAGCTCACAGTAACCTCCAACTCCTGGGCTAAGGCGATTCTCTTGCCTCAGCCTCCTGAGTAGCTGGGACTACAAGTGCCCACCATAACGCCTGGCTATTTTTTGGTTGTAGTTGTCATTGTTGTTTGGCAGGCCCAGGCTGGATTTGTACCTGCCAGCTCTGGTGTATGTGGCTAGCGCCTTAGCCGCTTGAGTTACAGGCGTTAAGCCAAAAATATGAGTTCTTAAAACTTACAGATTCCCTGGTCCCATCCCTAGATAATAGCATTCTAAGAAATCTTGAAATCTATACTCTTATAAAAACTTCCCAGGTGATTTTTATAGTCATCCAGGAATGTGAATCACCACTCTAAATAATAAGGAAGATACCTTTGATGCCTTAAATGGCTTGTCCTAACAGGAACTGGAATTGACCACTGAATAGAGAGGAGAGAGAGAGAGAGAGGTTTTACCTAGCTGCAGGTACTAAGAGTAGCCACCAGGATTTCATTTATTAAGGACCTACTATGTTTCAGACAGTATTATAGGCATTGGAGATACCACACAGATGAATGAGACAGGTTAAAGGTGGCATAAGGGACAGCATGCCACAGGTATGAAGCAGAGCACGTCAATAGGCATTCAAACAATGTACAGAAATTACAGTAAGCAGGAAATTGGTGCAGGTGGTAGAGAAGGATTAGAAGGAATGGTACTTTTTTCAAAAACTATGTTCATATAGGTGGTTTTATATTTAATATATATGTATTTTCAAACAGAGTCTCACTTTGTCACCCTTGGTAGAGTGCTGTGGCATCAAAGCTCACAGCAACCTCAAACTCCTGGGCTTAAGTGATTTTTTGACCTCTGCCTCCCATGTAGCTGGGACTATAGGTTCCCACCACAATGCCCGGTTATTTTTAGAGATGAGGTCTTGTTCTGTCTCAGACTGTCTCCAACCTGTAAATTCACCCACCTTGGCCACCCAGAGTACTAGGATTACAGGCATGAGCCACCATGCCCAGCCTTATATTTAACATATAAAAGTTTTTATGCTCAAGAAATTCCCATGAGCATATCAGGAATCACAAATAGGCTCCCCAAGATTGCCTGGACTCTACTTCCTTCATCTTTCAGAATGCATATTAAAAAAAAAAAAGAAAGAATTCACGTTAGCATTAATAACTATTATAAAACAGTGTTTACCATTTTTCTTTTTTACACTACAGGACTTTTCAGAACCTTTCACATGTTAATATGCATTGTAAATTGCAATGTGAAGGAAGAATCTAATCAACATTTTTTTCTAATCTCATATGGTCTCAATACCTATTTTTTTCCGTAGAAAAGTTTCCAGGACATGTGTTGCATATATGGAATGCCTTTGGGAGATGTTGGTTTAGAACAAGAAAGTTAGATAAAGTTTTAAGCGGTAGAGACAGAGTTGTTTCCTCTTTTCATGGGGGGCACACAGATTATATTTGCCAGCCTTACTTGAAGTTAGGTATATCCACGTGACCAAGTTCTGGCCAATGAAATATGGGTACTAGTCTTGTTTGCCGCTTCCAGATATGATCCATAAAAACTTGTCATATTATCTTCCACATACTCTTTTTTTTCTCTCATCTGCCCTCAATTATAAAGGATTCATGGAAAAATGTGATGCCTTAGGCCAAGGTTAGCAAATTATGGCCCATGGGCCAAACCTAGCTGCCACTTATTTTTATAAATAAAATTTTATTGGAACACAGACACACTTGTTCGTTTATTATCTATGGTTTCTTTTGTGTTCAATAATGGAAATGACCAGTTGTGACGGGAGCAGGCCCACAAAGCCTACAGTATTTATTACTAGGCCCTTTACAGGAAAGTTTGTGAACTCTGACCTTGGGCCATGGCAGAAACTATATGGGAGGAGCTGAGTTCCTGGATGACTACATGAAACAAAAGCACCTATTTTCTGCATGGACCCACCTGAGAATTTTGTTATATGCATGTTAAACCCCTGACAATTTGAGTTGCTTTTTTACTGCAATTGGCGTAAAGTATTGTTAAAAGATGTGCTGGGTATTTTGTTTACCCCCACAGATCAACTCACCACCTTATTTTCACAGTTTTGTGCCCAGGGAGAATGCCCACTTCATTAGACTCTTTTAGTCTTTTGAGAATGCTGCTTCCTGCTGAGACCCTGACTGTTATAAGGGATTACCTTGACTTTGCTTTAATCATATTTTTTTAAAATTTACAATTACAATTAAAATTTATAATTTCAGTATTTTGTTATTAATATGTTACTTGCAGTAAACCTATCGGCTGATGGAGACACACTAGTATTAAAATAACGGTGAAAAAACAATAGATTTGACTCCATATCACATTTAAAACAAATTAATATTTATTAATTAATTACTATTTCATTCTAAAGGCTGGATAGTACAGAAAAAAAATCCCTCCAGGATTTAGAGACCCATAGTCTTCTCTTTTCTCTGCCCTTGACTATCTTTGTGTCTTCCCTTCATTATTGCCAATGACTAGAGCTCTTCAGAAGGCTGGACCTTGTGGTATGTTCTACAAACCCCCCTGCCCTCAATATTTGATAATGATTCTAAGAATCCACTAACTAACCTAACATGTTGAAGTTTTAACATAGAATCTCTTGGGTTTAAACATTTATTGAGATTCTTCAGCAGGAGAGTGCCTGCTTTATACTCAGCTAACCAGGTAATGCTGTCAATCTACTATTTTAAGAACACAAGCTAATAGAGATCTTAGTATATTTAATTAAGGCAGATTAAATTTAATAAGGCTATTTTCACCTCTGTGAATCAAAAATGTTGTCATTATTCTTTCCTACATAAATTGCTTTATACAGCTTAAGGGTATTACCTCCGTAAACTAGTTCATAAATAGTTGAATTTCTATTTACGAAAAAAGTCTAACTGAATCACTTTTTGGAAACTGGATTTCTTTAGGGCTGGAAGTACAGATCATGCACTGGCCAGAGTGAATTGTGAAGTCTCCACTGGCCTACAGGTTATTTACTGAGCCTTATAATAGAGAGGAGACTGGCTATACATTGAACCTAGCAGCTTTTCCATAAGGCAATAACATCAATTTCAATCCAGAACAATCTGTGGCATTGATTAACTTTGGGGATCGCTTTTGCCACTCCTGATCTCCCTCATCTTTTATTCAACAGTTCCCTGAAATAAATTTAGAGGCAGCTATAGAACACCTTAGGCAAATCGTACTAGTGAGATGCCTGCAACATTATTACCTACTCAGTGTACAAACTCTTCTTAGAGAAGGGCGAAACTGCACATTTTCAACACTTTCTGAAACTACACTATAAAGGACACTGAACCAGAAATCAGAAGCCTAGGGATCTTGAATCACTAAGTAGCTGTGTATCCTTGACAAAGACACTAAAATAAGATGGGCCACATTTTCCTCATCTATAAAAGGAGGATACAAATAATCTACTCATAAAGTTTTTGAAAGGGTTCAGAGATACATGCCTGTAAACACTACAATACCTGAAATGTAGTATTAGAGTATTATTTCCTTGAAAGATTAACCTCACCTTTATAATTCTATTTGCGCGCACACTTCAATGTAAACCATCTTCTGTAGCAATGCCCAGTTCAGCACTGTCCTATTAAAACGTTGTTCCCTCAACCATGAGTATATTATAAAATCATAAGCTGTATTATTTATCATTTCCTCTATGTTTGCCTTCCTCCAAAATTCCCTGAGGAGTGTAGCTATGTCTTATGCCTTACGGTTTGTAACTCATCCCCACAGGGGAAGTCAGGTAACACGAGTTAAGCAGGGTGGGTAGGCACTGAGGTCTGCTTGAGAGCCTATGTTCTGTCTAAAGGGGCAGATCATTAAGTCCAGATGAACACAGCTATGTGGGAAAGCAAGCCTAGTGTAGCCAGATTCTAGCACATGTTTTAAAGAAGGTGGAAAATCCATATCTTCAAAAAAAAAATAAATTCTCTCCATGTTTACATTTTGAAAACAATTTTTTAAAAAGCGTTCTATGAACCAAATAAAAGATATCAATACATTGAGGTTAGATTTGTCTGTACTGTTGACTAGCTTGGCTAACTTTGGCCATTAGGTTAACTTCCTTGGACCTCAGCTTCTACAACTGCAAAAGGCAATAATAACCTACCTCATAAGGCTGTTAGGGAGATTAAATGAGGTATTGCATATAAAGAAAACAATTAGAATAGTGCCTACTGCATAGGTAGCACTTGGTAAATGTTAACCATTATCATAATCATTAAAAAAGTAATGGGTAGGGGGCGGCACCTAAGGCTCAAATGAGTAGGGCGCTGGCCCCATATACTGAGGGTGGCAGGTTTGAACCCGGTCCCAGCCAAACTGCCACAAAAAATAGCCAGGCATTGTGGCGGGCACCTGTAGCCCCAGCTACATGGGAGGCTGAGGCAAGAGAATCGCTTAAGCCC
The DNA here is from genome assembly GCA_963573935.1 of Arctocebus calabarensis. Lineage (NCBI taxonomy): Eukaryota > Metazoa > Chordata > Mammalia > Primates > Lorisidae > Arctocebus > Arctocebus calabarensis. The sequence goes on from CAUYON010208223.1 coordinate 7,805, forward strand.
AAGAGCTGGAGGTTGTTGTGAGCTGTGACACCATGGCACTCTACCGAGAGCACAAAGTGAAACTGTCTCTTTAAAAAAAAAAAAAAGTAATTGGTAAAAAGTGTAATTGACAGCACTAATTTTATTAATGCTAATAGCATTAATAACAAATACATGTAATTACATGCAATTGATATGTAATTGATAATTGATTATATTATTACCAATAATAAGTGATAGTCTTATCTACGAATGTGACTTGTTCTTCCTAAGCTTAGCACACTGCTAGGCATAAACTAAGGTGCCACTGGTTGGGGCGCAGACCAGCCAGGTCTCTGGTTCCTGGCTTATCTAGGTTCCTGCAGACCGCTTTGCTATCTAACTCAGGAACTATTGCTCTTAGGTGCCTGAAGACTATTTGCTTTAGCTGAAGGGAGAGAGAGAAACAAACAGTCCTTGAGGGAAAGAAGCACTCTTCGAAGAATAAGTTTCCGCAGTCTTTAGCAGAGAGATTCTGTGCTGGCGCTCTGCAGGCAGGAGAAGCGGCAGAGTCAGAGTGAGCGGGTCCCTGATACTCCCCGAGTGCCTGCTCCTCCAGCCTCTTAAAGACGCAATCTCGTGGCTCTTACCACCACAGGTGTAGAGACTACCCATCATTGAAGCTCTCATCTCTCGAGCTCTCACGTTTGTTAGAAGAGCCAAAGCTCCTCCAAAGTCCTTTTCAGCAAGGTGTTACATTCTCGAGCTATGAAAAGGTGTTTCTTACAACTCTCACTCCTTGCCTTGCGCCATACGGGCTGCTACACTAAGGATTTGTCATTCTTTATTTTCTTCCGATGTCTCTCTCTCTTTCTTTATAACTAGTATAATATAAGGTCATATTGATTCCAATGAACTTATTTCTCTTTTTGTCTTAAATTTAAATTTTCAACCCCCTTCTTTTTTTGACAGTCTTACTATGTCACCCTTAGTAGAGTGTCATGGCATTACAGCTCACAGCAACCTCAAACTTTTGGGCTTCAAGCGATTCTCTTGCCTCAGCCTCCCAAGTAGCTGGGACTACAGGCGCCAGCCACGATGCCCATCTATTTGTTATGTTGCAGTTGTCATTGTTGTTTAGCTGGCTGGGGCTGGGTTCGAACCCGTCAGCCTTGGTGTATATGGCCAGTGCCCTAACCACTGTGCTGCTGGCGCCACCCTCAAGCCCCATTTTTATTGCCTTATTATAGGCTCTCATCATTTCTTACTTAGATTGAGAAAAGTAGTATTTTTTGCTGGTATCTCAGTCATAGTTTTGGTACTGTCCAATCCAATTCCCATTTAACAGCCAGAATGACGGTGTTAAAATACAAGTTTGCTGATATCTTGCCTTTGTTCAGAGATCTTTAAATGTACCCCAACAACAAATCATTTCCTATTCATCCCCATAACATCTGCCATGGTTTTATCTTCTTGGATCTGCCTCTTACTTATTTGCTATGTGACCTTTGGAAAGTTAGTGAACCTCAGCTTTCTCACATCTAATCCATTAAATAGTTGTAAGGATTATCTCGTTTAACTTAAAGTATATAAAAGCATTTAACTACTTATAATACATATTTCATAAATGGAAATATTAATAATATCATCACTTTGATTTGATTAATGGTTACATTAATTACTACATTAACCTCTAAGATTCAGGCAAAAAGAACATCTCAGTTTCTAAATATTTCAAATCACTCCATACCTCCACATCCATGAACATACCCATACATACTGTGATAAATTAATTGTAATCCCTAGAGCAAGCACTACAAAAATCCTCCCTCTCCTTCTCTCATAAGTAAACAATAGCCAAGAGATATAGCTAAAAAGACAAAATTGAGAGGAAATAAAATGGAAAACTAAAAGAAATAAAATTTTAAAAACTTCTTTGATTAATTTTTAAAAAGGAGAAAAATGAGGCTCGGCGCCTGTGGCTCAACGGGCTAAGGCGCCAGCCACGTACACCTGAGCTGGCAGGTTCGAATCCAGCCCAGCCTGCCAAACAACAATGACGGCTGCAACCAAAAAATGGCCGGGCGTTGTGGCGGGCGCCTGTGGTCCCAGCTACTTGGGAGGTGGAGGCAAGAGACTTGCTTGAGCCCAGGAATTGGAGGTTGCTGTGAGCTGTGATGCCAAGGCACTCTATCCAGGGTGACAGCTTGAGGGTCTGTCTCAAAAAAAAAAAAAAAGAAAAGAAAAATGAGAAAAGAAACGAAGAACAAAGAGGGAGAAATATAAAACAAATAGCATTAGTAGACAAGTTAAATCATAACAATTATTTTATTTAATGTAAATGGACTAAACATTACAATTTATAGGCAGAGATTGTGATAATGTGTATAAAGCAAGATCCATCTGACTCAACTATGGAGTCAAAACTTAAATACAATGAGTCACAGTTTATTTATGTATTTTTTTTGAGACAGAGTCTCACTATGTTGCCCTTGATAGAGTGCTGTGACATCACAGCTCATAGCAACAGACCCTTGGGTTCAAGTGATTCTCTTGCTTCAGCCTCTCAAGTAGCTGGGACTATAGGCATCCACAACAATGCCCAACTACTTTGTTGTTGTTGTTGTTGTTGTTGTCATTGTTGTTTTAGCAGGCCGAGATGGTTTTGAATCTGCCAACCCCGATATATGTGGCTGATGCCCTAACTACTGAGGTATGAGCGCCAAGCCATGAGTCACACTTTAAATAAAGATACTATCAAATCATATAGACTTTAAAATAACAAAAATTACTAAACAGAGACATTTTATAATGACAAAATGTCAACCCATCAGGAAGATATACCAATTACTAGCACATGTGCATCAACGAAGGATCAAGATATAAGAAACAAAGCCTGAGAGAAATGAAAGGAGAATTAGATAATTCAACTACAATAATTAAAAACTTTAATTCTCCACTTTCAATAATTAATACAAGTAGGTACAAGGTCATCAAGGAAATAGAAGATTTGAACAACACTATAAGATAAATAGACCTAACAGACATCTATGGAATACTCAATCTAAGAATAGCAGAATACACATACTTCTCAAGTGCACATGGAATATTTTCCAAGGTGGACCATATGATAGTCCATAAAACAAATCTCAATAAATTTAAAAGGACTTAAATAATACAAAGTATGTTCTCTAACCATAATGGAATGAAATTAGAGATCAACTGAGGGAAATTATTTAGAAAACTCACGAGTATGTGGAAATTAAACCATACACTCCTAAATAATCAATGGGTTAACGAAATAGTCAATGGTGAAATCAGAAAATATTCAGAGATAAATGAAAATGAAAACACAGAAACCAAAACTTATGGAATGCAACTCAAGCAGTGATTAGAGGAAAATTTACATGTGAGTCAGTATGAAAGTTCTGAAATACACAAAAATTAAGAAACATAAAATCTGCATGAATGGAAACAAATGAAGCCCACTCAGCAACACCGATAACTTCAGCAGGTTGAAACTTGCACAGTGAATCATTAAGAATGTTGTTGATTGTGTTTCTTGGGTCCCCAAAACTTTCAGAGTGACCCACATAGATGTAAATGACTATATGAAGAAAGAAAATATTTCAAATCAGGAACCTAACTTTATTATGTCAAATCACGAACCTAACTATATCAAGGAATTAGTAAAAGAAGAGCAAACTAAAAATAAATGACTGTAATATACCATGCCAATAGAATTAAAAATAAAAACCACATGATCATCTTAATAAATATAGAAAAAATATTTGACAAAATTCAGTAGCCTGTTATGGTAAAATCACTCAAAATACTAGGAATAAAAAGCCCTCTAACCTAATAAAGAACATATACAAAGAATTGCAATTAATAGTGAAAGACTAGGGCAGGGCCTGTGGCTCAGCGAGTTGGGCCTTGGCCCCAAATACCAAGGGTGGCGGGTTCAAACCAGGCCCCAGCCGAACTGCAAAACAAAAAAAAATAGCTGGGCGTTGTGGCGGGCGCCTATAGTCCCAACTACTCTGGAGGTTGAGGCAAGAGAATCTCCTAAGCCCAAGAGATGGAGGTTGCTGTGAGCTGTGTGACACCACGGCACTCTACCAAGGGCGATAAAGTGAGACTCTGTCTCTACAAAAAAAAAAAAAAAATAGTGAAAGACTGAAAGCTCCCCCCACTGAGATCAAGATGAAGACAAGGATGTCACTTTTGACACAGTACTGGAAATTCTAGCCAGAGAAATTAGGCAAGAAAAAGAATAAAAAGACATCCAAATTGGAAAGGAAGAAGAAAAACTCTCTGTCCACAAATGATGTGATCTCATGTATAGGAAATTTTAAGTAATCCACTAAAAAACTCTGTTAGAACTAGTAAAAGAGTTCAGTAAGGTTGCAGGATACAAGATCAGCATACAAAAGCCAATGTTATTTCTGTACATAGGTAATGAACAACTCAAAAATGAAATTAAGAAGTAATTCTAGGCTTGGCACCTGTAGGACAGTGGTTATGGCGCTGACCACATACACCCAGGCTGGTGGGTTCAAACCCAGCCCAGGCCAGCTAAGCAACAATGACAACTGCAACAAAAAAATACCAGGTGTTGTGGCAGGCGCCTGCAGTCTCAGCTACTTGGGAGGCTGAGGCAAAAGAATCTCTTAAGCCCAAGAGTTTGAGGTTGCTGTGAGCTGTGATGCCATGCAACTCTATCAAGGGTGACAAGTAAGACTCTATCTAAAAAAAAAAAAAAGGAAAGTAGGTAATTCTATTTACAATAGTATAGAAAAGAATAAAATAAGTAGGAATTACTTTAACAAACAAATTTAAAACATTACATTATGAAAATCATACTTTTTTTTAAAAAAAGAACTAAAGAAAATATAAACAAATGGAAAATCATCCATGTTCATGGATCAGAGCACAGTTTTCTGTTTTTTTTTTTGCAGTTTTTGGCCGGGGCTGGGTTTGAACCTGCCACCTCCAGCATATGGGGTCGGCGGCCTACTCCTTTGAGCCACAGGCGCAGCCCCAGAAGACAATTTTTTTTTTTTTCTAGAGACAGAGTCTTACTTTATCATCCTCGGTGGAGTGCCGTGGCGTCACACAGCTCATAGCAACTTTCAACCCCTGGGCTTAGGCGATTCTCTTGCCTCAGCCTCCGGAGTAGCTGCTGGGACTACAGGCACCTGCCACAACGCCTGGCTATTTTTCTATTTTGCAGTACGGCAGAGGCCGGGTTTGAACCCGCAACCTTCAGTATATGGGGCCAGCGCCCTACTCAATGAGCCACAGGTGCCACCCAGAAGACAATTTTTTTTAAGATGGCAATACTATTCCAAATTAAGCTACAGATTCAATGAAATCTCCACCATAGTCCAGATACCTTCTTTGTAGAAACTGATCTGCTGACTCTAAATTCCATGGAATTGCAAGGGTCCTAGAATAGCTTTAACAATTTTGAAAAATAAGAACACAGTTGGAAGTGTGTTCTTCTGATTTCAAAGTTAATTCAAAGCATAGTAACCTAAAACACTGTAGTACATTGTAAAGATCGACAAGAAGATCAATGAAATAGAATTGAGAGTCCAGAAATAAATCCATACATCACAGGCAAGTGATTTTAATCAAGGTGCTAAGATCATTAAATAGGGAAGGAAATCTTTTCAACAAATGGAGGTGAGGCAATTGGATATCCACATGGAAAAAATAAAGTTCGGCTCAGTGCCTGTAGCTCAGCAAGTAGGGTGCCAGCCACATACACCAGAGCTGGTGGGTTTGAAGCCAGCCCAGGCCTGCCAAGCAACAATGACAACTACAACCAAAAAATAGCCAGGTGTTGTAGAGGGCACCTGTAGTCCCAGCCACTTGGGAAGATGAGGCAAGAGAATCGCTTAAGCCCAAAAGTTTGTAGTTGCTGTGAGCTGTGATGCCACAGCATTCCACTGAGAGCGACATAGTGAGACTCTGTCTCAAAAAAATAAAAAAAAAAATTTAAAAAGGGGGAGGCGCCTGTGGCTCAAAGGAGTAGGGTGCCGACCCCATATGCCGGAGGTAGCAGGTTCAAACCCAGCCCCAGCCAAAAACTCCAAAAAAAAAGAAAATGAATAAAATTGGACTGCTACTTCATACCATATATAAAAATTGTCTCAAAATGGATCAAAGTCCTAAATGTAAGAGCTAAATGTACACGACTTTTAGAAGAAAATATAGGAGTAAATATTCATAATCTTGGATTTGGAAATGGATTTTTATATATGACTCCAAAAGCATGTGCAACAGGGAAAAATAATAGAGTGGATTACATTAAAATTAAAAACTTTTGTGCCTTGGGGGCACTATCAAGAAATTAATAAGATATCCCACACAATGGGATAATATTTGCAAATCACTTATTGATAAGGAACTTGTATCTTGAATGAAGAACTCTTACAACTCATTAATAAAAAGACAATTGAGGCTGGGTGGGGTGGCTCACCCTTGTAATCCTAGCACTCTGGGAGGCCCTGGTGGGTGGAATACTTGAGCTCAGGAGTTCAAGACCAACATGAGCAATAGAGAGACCCCCAGGCTCATGGAAATGGCTACCGGTTCTTTTTTTTTTGCGAGCGGTGGTGTCATAGCTCACAGCAACCCCCAACACATGGGGCTTAAGTGATTCTCTTGCCTCAGCCTCCCAAGTAGCTGGGACTACAGGCCCTCGCCACAAAACCCGGCTATTTTTTGGTTGTAGTTGTCATTGTTCTTTGGTGGGTTGGGCTAGATTCAAACCTGCCAGCTCTGGTGTTATGTGGCTGGTGCCCTAGCCACTTGAGCTACAGGCACCGAGCCAGCAACCGGTTCTTGAAAAAGGTGCTGGGAGCCAGACTATCTCCCAGCCAGCATGGAGATGTTTTGCTGCCGGGAGACAAGCCCTCAGCAACTGCTGAGTTAATGAGACAGGAGCAGTTGCTCATTAGCAAGCAGGTATTATACTTTGGACATTCGTGGTGCAACAGGGTGGGAGTCCTGCCCTTGAAGAAAAAGGCACATAGCGATCATTAAGCACATAGCTCCAGTACGTGGGTCCCTCACACCTGTTGTATAATGCTTCAATAAAAGGCCATGACAGAGGTTACTCGGGGTTCTCCCTGCACTATTGGAAGCTCACCTCTTGCAGGCTTGTACCTTCCATCTGTGTCCTGGTTTGTCTTTATTAGCGCAGTGATGGGGTGCCACAGTGGGCACTGACACCTGTCTCTATTAAAATAAAAAATTAACCTGGTGTTGTGGTGGGTGCCTATAGTCCCAGCTACTTGGTAAGCTGAGTCAAGAGGATCACTTGAGCCCAGGATTTAAAATTGATGTGAACTGTGACTCCACACCATAGCACTCCAGCCTGGGGCAACACAGTGAGACTCTGTCTCAAAAAAAAAAAAAAAAGACAATTGGCCCAATTAAAAATGGGCATGGAATATGAGTAGACATTTCTCCAAAGAAAGTATATAAGTGGCCAATAAACACCCAAAAAGATGCTCAACATCATTAGTCATTAGGGAAATGCAAATCAAAACCACAATGAGATACTACTTTATACCCACTTAGGATGGTTGCTATGGTCTGAATGTTTGTGCCCGGCTCCCCGCAAATTCATGTTGAAATCTTAGCCCGCAAGGTGGTAGTATCAGGAGACAGCGCCTTTGGGAGGTTATTGCGCCATGAGAGTGGAATCCTCATGAATGGGACTATTGCCTTTATAAAAGAGACCCCCCAAAGCTTGCTCATTCCTTCTACCACATGAGGACACAGCGAGAAGGCAGTCACTGAAAGAAAGTGGTCCCTCACTAGACACTGAATCTGCTGATACCTTGATCTTGGATTTTCCAGACTCTAGAACTATGAAAAATAAATTTCCATTTTTTATAAACTACCCTATTTATGACTCAGACAATGGCTATGATCAAAAAGATAATAGTAAGTACTGACAGAGATGTGAGAAATTGCTGATGGGAATATACAATGGTGCAGCCACTTTAGAAAATAGCCTAGCAGTTCCTTAAAATGTTTACATAGAGTTATTATCTTACCCATCAATTTCACATCTAGGTATATGCTCAAGAGAAACAAAAGCCTGTGTCCACACAAAAATGTGCATAGCAACATTATTCATAATCAACAAACAGTACAAAAATCCAAATGTCCTTCAACTGATGAATGGATAAACAAAATGTGGTATATTTATACAACGGAATATTATTCAACCATAAAAAGCAATGAAGAAAGCCAACAATCCCATAAAACAATGGGAAAGAGACATGAATAGAACCTTCTCTAAAGAAGACAGACGAATGGCTAACAAACATATGAAAAAATGCTCATCATCCCTAATTATTAGAGAAATGCAAATCAAAACCACCCTGAGATACCATCTAACTCCAGTGAGAATGGCT
>CAUYON010208227.1:0-12647 GCA_963573935.1 Arctocebus calabarensis
AATCCGTTAAGCCCAGGAGGTTAGGGGCTGTCAACCCCACCCCTGCTGATATGGATCAGAGGTTGACATATGTTTTGCGCATATTGTCTTAGGGGCCTAAAGATCTCTGCTCTGTGGAGAAACAAAGTCATAAATCCATTTAAGGTTAACTTGGTGAGTGCTTGAGGAGTTTCAGAAAGCAGTTCCCCTGTAGCTCTGTCGCTCTTATTTGTATGTACATTTCTTACACAAAAGCTGAGGCTCTTTTACCAGGAGTTAAGGTAAAAGAGCACTGTGCTGGTTTGTAGACTTGATGTCTGCCACTTAGGTTTAGAGTTAGATAGAGAAAGTTAGATAATGGTGAATGTTGTAAATCATAGATTAAGTGTGCACATGACTGACAATGTATATAAGGTGGTCAGAAATAAAGTTAATTTGCTACATACCACAATGGAGCTTGTAGCCTGCTTCTTGTGCCCTTTCTTAACATTACAGAGCGAGCTTACACCTGAGGCAAAGCTGCAGCCCCAGGCGTCTCCAGTCGTGCAACAGTGCATCTGAACTTTCACGTGGCCACAGTAGCAAAGTTATGCTTTTGTCTAATTAGATGCAACTATCTTTCATATGTGAAGACACCCTGACTCTAGTGGAGTCAGTCATGGCATCCATCCATGGGTTTCCCACCCTCCAAATATGGTTTTACAGTCCTTCTGGAATATTCTGTAACCTAAATGATAAATTGCTGGTTAACCGCTACTAACAATCCTTATATAAAGTAAAAGGGGGGAAAGTAAGAGAGAGGAAAAAGTTAGTTAACTCTATGGTACTGTAGAGACAGCACTGTGACTCAGGTTAACTTCATACTTGTGTACAGAAGGATAGATGTGAGACCGTGATGCCCTGTACCAGGTGCACACATGTGCTGGTACAAACACATATATCACTGAGAAGGCCTGGCAGCTGTGACACCCCGGTGACAATGAGGACACCCGGTGCCCAGATCTTGATTTCAAAATACCACTCTCCAATAAAAAGAACCTGACTTTTTGTTGGAGAAATGGCTGATTCTGGGTGGTGGCAGGGGAAATGACAAGATGAGCCTGGAGCATCTGGTAGAGCCAGAAAGTAAGCAAATGCTCCAAGATTAAAAGGAGGGGGGCGCGGGAAAGGGACAGAGGAGTTGAATTTCCTTTTGCCAAAATGGAACAATTTGAACTACAAAATAAATAATTATGATTTGAGCTGAACTATGTAGTATAAATACTTAGGATTATAACCCAAAGTATAATTATGCCCATGCAGATATGAGTAAAGGATTGAATAAATAAATGGAGAGGAAGAGATAACTTTTCTAGATAAAAGAATTCTGAATAATATAGGTGGATGCCTTCCTCTGTCAGGAAGTAGAATTTTATTTCCCCTCTGCCCTGCTCTTTGAAGTTGGGGTAAACTTAGTGACCCCAAAATAGCAACTTTGCCATGGCGAAACCTGGCAAACACACCCTTAAGCAAGAGGTGAAGGGTGACGTTACAGAGGTGTCTTGTGGCTGTCGCACACCCCCTCAGGCAGTGTGATGAGGGCCCCTCCCCTCAGTGATATTCTTTCTCATGCCCCATAATCCCAGTCGAATCATGAAATGTCAGACTAACTTAAATTGAAGGATATCCTTCAAATTACCTCACCAATACCCCTCAAAACCTGTGAAGGCTGAAAAGCTATCACAGACCAGAACAAACTGAGGGGACACATTCTGGATTAGATCCTGGGATGGAAAAAAAGAGCATTAACAGAAAACCCGCCAAATCCTGAATAGAGTCTAGGGTTAAGTTAATAGCAAGGTGCCAGTGTTGATTTCGTAGGTTGGCAAATGTATCACACTAGTGTAAGATGATAACTTGAGAGAAACTGGGTGAAGGGTATAAGTATTCAGGCATTCTCTGTACTATCTTCGTTATATTCCAATGTAAAAAATGTATGAAACAACTTTCTTCTTCTCCTGCCTAATCTGTATTCCTTTTTTCTTGAGTTCGGGTCCTAAATTGGCTGAGGTTGTAACCTACCAGGGTGACCCAAATCTTTATTCTGAAAGGGTCTGAATCCTCAATGGTTTTGTCTGGTTTTTAGCTGCCATAGTTCTCCATTAAATAAGAAAATGCTAAGAGAATCTCAGAGAATCCATTGGCACCTCTAGATTCCAGAAAAATCTTCTGTCTTCCTTTGTTGAGTAGTAACCCAGGTGTGTGTAATCATGGCCAATCATCCTAGCTAGCAGAGGAGTACACTTCTTTGCCTGCTGATTCAGAGTCATGAGGACCCCAGAAGGGCCAAGTGTTTGTCATAACAGAACCAGTTGATTTGTCCCTGGTGGAAATATTTCTTTCCTGAGAACCAATACTTCCAAATCAGCAAAACTTAAACTTGCAATGTGGAAATCAGGAATTCTGCAAGTGGGTTCTCAGGTGTATTAGTGAAGGGAGTTACTCTCATTTCCTTCAGTTATTCTTGGGCTCAGATCTTCTGATTACAAGGGATGAGTTGCTGGTTCAAAGTATACACTGCTTCTTATGAGACAGAACCCCCAATTTTCAGGATGCTGTCCTGTAACTAACATGGTAACAAAGACTTTAGGAGGCCATTCCAGTGGGCCACTAGGTGACTTTATCAGACAAGTCACTTACTTTGCTGTGAAATGAGTTCTTTGACCAGAAGCAGAGATGTAAGGAGTACAGTGTATAAAGTGTTCTGGAAGTCCACAGATAATTGTGTTGGCAGATACACTTTTATCCAGAAAGGCAACTATATGTCTATTCCACCGAGGTCAAGTTTAGACCCTCTCCTTTGTGGAAGCGGTCAGGGATAATTCAGCCAGGCAGCTGGCTGGCCTTCCAGGGAAAAGTGCCCTTTTGAAGGCCTAGTGATGCCTGAAGTGTTGACATATTAGGGGGTGGCAATGCTAGATCAGAATTAGCGCAGAGAAGCACATGTTAGTGGGTCCCTGCAGAAGCCCTGTCCCCAATACCAAAACCTCTGGTCCAGGAACATACAGAGACTTCTCAAGTTATGATGGGGTAACATCCTGATAAACCTACTGAAAATAGTGAAAGTAAAAAATGTACTTCATCCCTGCTGAACATCGTAACTTCGCCTTGCCTACCTGAAATGCGCTCAGAGCACTGGCACAACATCATCTAATGCAAAGCCTGTTTTGTAACAGAGTGTTGGATCTCTTGTGTGATTTATTAAATACTGCGCTGAAAGTGAAAAGCGGAATGGTGGTGTGGGTACTTGGAATGTGGTTTCTGCTGAATACACATGACTCTGGCACCATCATAAAACTAGAAGTCCTAAGGCTCACTTTCACCTAATTACTGAGAGCCCCCCCTGTAGCAGGTGCCCCGCAGTGAGCATTCACTCGGCCACATGTGTCTCCACACCCTCTGCTTATTCTCAGAGATCCAGCCATAGGCACCCTTGTCGCCGATCTTCCAATCCTGTTCTCTTTGAGTCCTTGACCTACTGCCAAGCCCTTAGCCACGGTCTGGGGTGAGTCACTGTAACTGTACCACTGGCTGCCTCTCCCAAGGGGATGGCAGGTGTCCTGAGTGGAGTTCTTACTCTGTCTCCCAGCAGCACTCCTGACCGGCCCCTTTCAAGTTCTTCCATGTTCAGAAACACCTGCAAATACGGCCAGAGCCTTTCTGCCTCTTCAACTGCCAGTCAGGAAGAACTCCCCATGAGGTCACCTGTGTAGACCAAGGGAAGAGGATGTGGAAACCAGGAGACGGTGTCACGGGAGTCCGAGTGAGCTGTTTATGCAAGTCACCTGTGCTTTCTGAGCCGGCTCTGATCCACTGAGCCATTTCTACCTGGAAACATCCATCTCCGCCCTGGTAAATCCTTGATCTTTGAGTCACTGTGTCAGACAGCAGCCCGCTCACAAGGAGAAGCTCAGATCACACGACGATATCATGTCTCGTGGTTGGGTTCTCGGTTCCTATCAGGCTAATGGCAAGCCGGGAGCCACTTTTCAAAAGGAGAATGATTATCTGCAGGAGAGTGTAAGGTTTTGCTCCTAAATTTGGGAGCCCTATGTGATGACTCTGCTGCTGAAGCTTGTCAGAGGCTTCGCACTGAGTTACTGGTTATCATAGAGACTTCAGGCATCACTGACGTTGTCGGGCACAGGCCCAGGTGACATGGCCGCTTGCTCTGGAGGCTGGGTTAGTTGCAGACACCCCTTCGTCCTCTGGTGCCAACTCAACACTGGAAGCCTGAGGCGTAATGGATCAGAATAGCATACTTGCTGTGATAATAAAGTAAAAAAAGAAAAGGACCCATCAAGTAGTGTGGTACAACAACTTGTCTTTCATTGTGGGTAGAATCTCTCGGAACACTCTGAATGTGACACAGGACTCCTCTTTTGCCCTCTGGCTTGCATTTGTCTCCTCTCTGAAGCATCTAAGCCACTTGCTATTCCTGGTGCACCAAGTCTAACCTGTGTAACCACTGTAATGGTGGACCAGTTTGATTTGGGAGGTTGATAAGACCGTCACGATCTCTACCCTGGGCAACATTTGTCCTATCAGTTAAAACAGATTATTTCTGGTGGTTCTTGGAAATGGTAGAAGACCAAGTACCTGCCAACCCAAGGCTGCATAGCAGATGCAGCAGGCTCTGCTGACTTGCTTTAGGAGAGTTTTCACATCTGGAGCAGCAGCTGGGGTAGAAACCAGCACCTGTTCAAGTTTGCAGGAATCCGTGTTCTCCAAGATCTGTACAGCCCCTGGGCCAAACATGCCTGTCAGATGAGAAAGGTGAGTGGTGTCGCCACTCCTTCCTCCTTCTAGTTTGCCAAGGTAACCCTGATTTCCACGAATCCTCTGGGCATGCAGCCCAGCTCTGGATTTAGTATTCTAGCAGAGAGGGGATGTTTTAGGGACTCAGCTTAGCCCTTTCTACCATAGTGGCTCTCCCACCCATAGTGGGAGAGCCAGTGTGGAAATTCTGCCAGTGGCTGAGTGTGGTGAGCATTTTCCTGAGGAAGCATTTAGGAAATGGAGAGGTGACAATAGGGGTGGTCCCTGGAACATTGTGATTTGGACTTGAGCTAAAAATCCCACTTGCCAGTTGGCCGCTCTAACCTTCATTTTCCCACTTTGACTAGTGGATCACATAAGTTTTGGGATTTTTAGGAACAAGCCTCCAAGCTAGTGTCTTGTCATCCACAGAAGGCCTAGGCATTTTTCTTTCCCAGTGCACAGTTGCCATTTTATTAAGGCTGCAGGTCCTTGGTAAGAAGACATGGAGGCCATACTTGTGACTGGGCTGCAGGGGCCTTCCTTAAGGTGACCTGGTCTCATCTTTAACCAAAGGTCTATGAAACGGATCAGGTCTAGAACTGGACCAAAATCTTTCCATTGCTCTCTGTCATGCTGATCCAAGTCAGGTTCCCAGCCACCTGATCTTGCCTTTCCTCTGTTCTATAGACCAGAAACAATTTCAGTAGCCTGCCCATAGACTTTGTTCTCAGGGACACTGATTCATGAGCCACATTGCGTCAAAGATCAGGGCAGAGCAAAAGATTCCGATTCACAGGTCACTTCTGCTACTCATTAGTCTCAATGTGTCCACCTTATCTCTAGCAGTTCAGTGCTGGCCTCTGCTACTCGGGATCCCATCATCCCCCCCAAATCAGGGAACCCATCATAGTGAGGCCTCCTTCCTGATCACACTGGTGTCTAGTGGAAGCCCCCAGAGAGCTTTGTGAGGATGCTGTGGCTTTGCTCACTGCTGTAACTCTCAGTGCCTTAATGAGGGGAGTGTCCCTGAGCCCTCTTGGGGGAATGGAGATAGGGTGGGGCTTGAGTGCAGGTTGTATTGATAAATTCCCTCCAACATTCCAATCTCCATCACCCTTTGGATTCTGTCCTTTACACTGTAGCAGGAAAGTTCTAGAATCCCAACCTTGGTGACTGTGGGCTACCACTGAGTCTAAGTTATAATTGCCCAGCCAAACAGACTGTTAGGACAATGTTCTGGAGCTGACATGTTAAATTCCACATTTCTGGTAGTTTCTTCCCCCATCAGTACACTTAGCCCGGTCCTATGCCATCTTCTGTCTGTCCTTGGTCTAATGACCTTGTAATTTACTTCTACACATGCCATGAGGGCTTTGTTGCTGAGATTAGCACACCCCTGCACTTCTATTCTTTGGCCAAGAGAACAATGAGGGGGTGTCTCAATATCTACTAGGCCTATGGCTGATGACTAATGAAGTAACATTCTAACATTTTTATTTTATTGCCACTTACATGTTTTGCTTCAATTTCCAGAAGCAACCTTCTAGAAAACACTAGAAACAATTTCTTGGTGATTCCCTGAGAGCTGAACAAGCCACCTCTTGCACCTGTGCTCTCTACCTGGCCAGTGAGAACAGTGTCGCAAGGCCTCTTTGAAGGGTCACCTTACTTGGGACAATTGGGCAAAGAAAATACATTAATGTTTTCATTTGAGAGGCCACAAAACTTCGAGGCCAATCTTTTAAAATAATGCTTGAATGGAGTTTGAAAGCTTGGAAGAAGCTCCCGAGCTTTGAAACTGGCTATAAACAATAAAAGCCAACATATTGGAAGCTTTTGTAAATGCTATTTGGGGCTGTCACTGCCTTCTTAGCAACAACAAAAATTAAAACAAAAAGTAGATCCCTTGAAGTTTAAGAGGAAATAGATTTGCCACAAGTGCTAAAACTTTAGTTTTACTCCTTATACAATGACAATAATATTTGCATATTTCGGTCTACATTTGTTTAAGCTCCAACAGAGTACATTTTTCTTGCTAGAAGTTCATCTATAGCATAATTATCTGTTTGTTAGTAGAACAGACTCTCTGTTGGCAGAATTCTTCATAATGCCATGGAAAACTGAGACACTTCACCCCTCAAAATGTGCTTTCATGCTGATATTTTGGAAGCCTCGGAGTGCCTCTTGCAAACCTCAGCTTGTTTCCAAGAATCAGAATGTCAGTATCTGATCTTAATTTCTTGGAGATTCAGGGAGAACTAAGTCATACAAGCTCTAGTGCTTAATTCACATCCTAGACAATGAAAGTGATATTTACAAGTGTCTTTCAGAAAGTGACACAGTTAGGAAACTGCAGTTATCTAGTAAGCTAACACCATTTCACTTAGTAAACCGTATAATTAACACTGGCATGTTCACAGGGAACATGGATTTGGGGCTAGATTTGATACAGTCTCAAGGAGACATTTTCAATACTGCAGTAGGCATACTTTTTATTTTCCCTGCTAGAAAATTCATAGTCTTGTGGGGGCAGAAGATAAAAATACAAGAAATTGGTGATGTGGATTTTTTGACATTCGGGGGAGTACTGCAAAAGGTTCAGAGCTTGGAATCTAGTTCTCAATGTGGTGAGTTATCATTTGGAATCTTCTCTGAATGCTCACTATAGCTAGCTTTCAGTGCTACTTACTGTTTTAGTATTGAAAGGATCAAACACCTGCTGTTGGATTGTTTCTCTTCTGGATCTGTAGAACTTTTAAGTAGAACTTAAATTTCAGTTCTAGAAGTCCAGACGAACATTGGGAAGCTTCTGTGAGTATTCATGCAAGTCAAGGGTGAGTTTGAATTAGAGCAAACCCCTTCACTGTGTCAGCCGCAAGCGTCTGCCTCGCTCAGAGGAAGAATATTTACACAGGAGGCCTGGAATGGATTCCTTACAACTCAAGGGTAATCTGTGAAATCAATGTCTGGAGGTATCTGTGCTTGATCACTATGGCTCTGGCTGAAGTGCAATGAAATATTATACTAACTGCTTCACTGACACTTATACCTCTGATAACACTTACTTGACTTGGGGGTCATTTGTAATTATTAATAAATATTTGTACAAAGAGTTCAGAGATTCTTTCTGTGCTCCCTCTCCTTAATTAGGATTGATCAAGGTCAATGACACAGACTAGGCCACATGTGCTCTCCTGTTCAAGCGGAGTCTGGGGTGAATCCCGTGACCTATCTGTGATAACCAGTTGAAAACACAAGAGACTCTGGCTCTGGACTTGACAGCCACATTAGCAGCCTTCCTCTGTCAATACTGGAAGGCAATGTTACCCAACTGTTTTGTGACAGGGACCAGTTACATAGAAGGCAATTTTCCCCTAGACCGGGTGGGAAGGATGGTTTGGGGATGATTCAAGTGCATTACATTTATTGTGCACTTTATTTCTATTATTATTACATTGTAAGATATAACGGAATAATTATACAATTCACCATAAGGCAGACTCAGTGGGAACCTCGAGCTTGTTTTCCTGCAACTAGACGGTCCCATCTGTATTTGCAGCTGTGCCCTAGCGCTAGCATCACAGCCTCTGCTCCACCTCGGATCATCAGGCACTAGATTCTGATAAGGAGGACAGCCTAGATCCCTCTGTCTGCAGTTTACAATAGGGTTTGCGCCCCTATGGGAACGTAATGCTGATGCGGATCTGACAGGAGACGGAGCTCAGGTGGTAATGAAAGTGATGGGCAGCAGCTGTAGATGCAGATGAAGTTTCTCTTGCTCACCTGCTGTGCACCTGTTACGGCGTGGCTCATTTCCTAACAGGCCACAGAGCAGTCTGCAGTCCAGGGTTGAGGTCCAGAGCTGTATGGCCAGGGTTGAAACTTAGCCAAGTTTTACTCTTGTCTTTTCGTGTCCCTCACTATTTACTATTAATACGATTTCGTTTTACTACACTATGCTCTTTTTTGCAGTTTCATGGAAGGAGTGGCTAGTGAGTATTTGCTCCAGGCTTAGGTAATGGGAGGCATCTAAAGAGTGCTTTTGTCACTGGCTTCCAAGTGGGGGTTTTTCAAGTGTTTGGTGATGGCTAGAAGAAAGCTTCAGGATGCACCAGGTAAGCCAAGGGCAAGCAGCTTTTATGGAAAGCAAAGTGAAAGTAGGCTCTCTCAAGAGAGAGAGAGCAGGCGGGCTGGAGAGGAGGGGGGAAGGAAGGGGTTAGTGGTCTCACGAGGTCTCTAGGAATTTGGGTGCTAATTCCTAGAACTGGGTTTCCTCCCATTTTCATGGTTTATATAGTTGTTCTGGGACTGTCATGGTGATTTCAAGGCTGGAGAGATTTTTAGAACCACAATGTAAATGATAGTGGAATTAGCCACAGTTGGTGTAAGGTGGCCTAGAGAGCTGGTGAGCTGGTCTGATTGTTTGTGGTCATATTTACTTTTCTAAGCCAGTGATTTTCACCTGGTGTGCTGTGAGAGATCTTATGTGTGTTGTGAAAAATTTTAAAGATCATTAATTAAATTATTATTGAAAGACGTTCAAAGCATAGTAAGTATATTTTTTCCACTTTTTTTTTTTGCAACAGAGTCTCACTATGACACCCTTGGTAGAGTGTCGTGGTGTCACAGCTCACTGCAACCTCAAACTCTTGGCTTAAGCAATTCTCTTGCCTCAGCCTCCCAAGTAGCTGGGACTACAGGCACCCACCACAAGGCCTGGTTATTATTTTTGTTGTTGTCGTTGTTTTGTAGGCCCAGGGCAGGTTCGAACCTGTCAGCCCCAGTGCATGTGGCCGGTGCCCTAACCACTGAACTATGGGCACTGAGCCACACTGTTTTTTTTTTTTTTGGTAGAGACAGAGTCTCACTTTATCACCCTTGGTAGAGTGCTGTGGTGTCACACAGCTCACAGCAACCTCCAACTCCTGGGCTTAGGCGATTCTCTTGCCTCAACCTCCCGAGTAGCTGGGACTACAGGCGCCTGCCACAATGCCTGGCTATTTTTCTGTTTTGAAGTTTGGCCAAAGCCGGGCTTGAATCCTCCACCTTCGGTACATGGGGCCAGCACCCTACTCGATGAGCCACAGGTGCCACCCCACACTCTGTTTTTTTCACCACTTTAATTTAAGTGTGCTTATGGAAGTTTAATCATTGGCTCAAGTGTACTGTAAGATAAAAAAGGTTAAAAAACACTGGCCTAAGCTGATTCTTATCTGTGGTTAGCAGCCTCCCCTTTAACACTCTGTACTCACTCTGCAGGCCCCAGTATCTGTTCTCTGCCCTACCTCTGGGGCTCCTGATCTAACACTTTTGTTTTCTAAGGTAGAGATCCTGGAGACTGTGTTTTTGGTTCCTCTTTTCAGATTGCTTTAAGTCCACTTCCTGCAAAGGGATTAGCATCTTGACTGTGAATTTTGCTTTGGCCTTAATGAAGTATTCTTTGTTCAATTGAAAGCAATTGAGCAACAGGTGTGCTGAGTTCTGGCTGAACATCGCCAACACATCTAGCACTAAATTACAAATATAGGCTGGGCACAGTGGCTCACACTGTAAGCCCAGCACTCTGGGAGGCTGAGGTGGGTGGATTGCCTGAGCTCAAGAGTTTGAGACTCAGCCTCTAAAAACTAGCCAGGCGTTATAGTACCAGCTACTCAGGAGGCCGAGGCAAGAGGATCGCTTGAGTCCAGGAGTTTGAGGTTGCTCTAAGCTATGATACCCATGGCACTCTACCCAGGGAGACAAAGTGAGACTGTGTCTCAAAAAAAAAAAATACTACAAATATCAGTTTGTTTGAGATGGGTCTCTATAAAGTGTCAAGAAATCACAACAGCTTCTTCATGTTTTATTTTTTAAAGCAAAACAGAGTAGCACCATTAAGTCCCTGAGCTGGAGAAAGTAGAACTGAAAGAGTTACTAGCATGACATGTCCCAGCTTTTCTCCAGTATAATGGAATAGAAACATTCCACCATTGATGCCTGAGACACAAATTCCATCCGGAGAGGTGGCTTAGTTCTCCCTGAACTCGAAGGAGTCCTTATCAGCATTTCATATCATGTCTATTAATATTTCCTGTGAGTAAAAGGGAAGTGCCTTTAAGGCTCTGACAGGGCACACATGCAACAGCTTTGGTATTGGTGACAGCAAGAATGAAAACAGGCACAACCAAACTTTACGCTTGTTTTCTATTAAATGGATTCATTTACTCTTTCTCCAAACATCAAAGCATGAACAGCAGCTCTTCAGCATAATTCTAGCTCTTGCAAACATTTTGTGAGCAGCCCCCTGACGATACAGTGGCTGGAATGTATTTAGATTTGAAGCAAACTCAAATGCCCTCCAGGTGGAGAATTCCCAGATACTGGCAGAAACCTCTCATTAGGCTGACTTCTGATCAGGCCGCATATTCAAACTGACATCTTGGCTCTCTCAGTATCTTTAAAGAAGCAACACCGGCTGTTCCTTAGAAATTTGCAAACTTGTGGTTGTGCTTAGTAGTTCATAACAGGTGAAATAAAAGAGATATTTGCGACTGAATTTTAAAAAGTTACATGTTTTGGTTCTGCTGAGCTTGTCAGGAGCCTACCTCCTGAAATCTTGCAACTAGTTCATTTGGAATGTACTATTGCGTTAACAGTTTCTCTTTTCCGGTTGTAGCCTTTTCTCAGTTGCCTGGTAAACGTCAATTGCTCGTTTGTTCCTAGCTAAATATGAGGCAATAGCAGACTGATTTGGAGCTTTGTGAGGGTGGAGGTAACTGGGTAAGAGGGCAGGGTGTCAGTGGTTACATAAGCGTCCTTCAAGCTGTCATTGTCCTCACGAGGCTGTAGGCAAAGCAGTTAATTTTTAAAGAGTGTCCCCTAGGTTATAGGTGCTTTTCTCTTTTGCTTTTCCACGGAGTGTGTGTGAGGAGAGATGGTGAAGGTCTAGTTCCTCTGCTGCTACCTGGTGGGTGGGGAACTCGGGCGTGCGCAGACCTCCCCTTTTACGCCCTGTTCCTTGCTGCTTCCTTTCTGCTCCCCTGTCCTCCGAACACAGAATCTGCAGGGCAGCTCTGAGTCTTCCAAGGCCAAGTTCAAAGCTATATACAGTCAGCTGTGCTTCATTAATTGTGTACTCTCCTCTGCCGTTCCATCTTTTACGGATGTACTGAGATGTTTTACCTACTGTTGAACTTGCCCTAATCTTTTTATAGAACTTTAAGGATTTGGCTATAAGCCTATTAGTAGCAGGACGGTGAATCAAAGTAAAAGGGAGGATTCATCATTCTGAGGCCTTTAGGGTGATGATTCTATGACTTTGAGGAATCCATGCCAGCGATTCACAACAAACATAGCTTATTCAATAAGCACAGCATAGGTGACATGGAAAGGTTAGCGCCTGAACGTTGCTTTCCTGTTTGGGGACATTAACTTTTGCTCCTATTATCTTCCTGTAGATGAAGTCTTTTCTACCAGGTGTTTTATATAAAGAAACCTTATTTAAAAAATTTCCAACTGGTATTGAGATACTTAATAGATGGCACGATTTTTTAAATTAATCAGTAGATAGTCATTAATAGAAATTATAAACCTAAAATTCTTTAAAGAGTTATCTCTTCTCTATACTTAAAGGGGAGTTTGAGTTAATATTACTGAATGTGGGTGGTGCCTGTGACTCAAAGGAGTAGGGCACTGGCCCCATATGCCGGAGGTGGCGGGTTAAAACCCAGCCCCAGACAAAACTGTAAAAAAAAAAAAAAAAAAATTGGAGATTTAGATTTCTGTTTTTTGTTTTTTAAATAATAGTGGGTCCCTGGCCAGAATTTCCTTTAATATGTTAATTAACTTAAAAATATCTTAAAGTAAAATCTTAAGAGGGAATTCTCAAT